>SJYC01020280.1:0-28727 GCA_006408675.1 Madoqua kirkii | reverse complement strand
GAGAAATGCCTCTTTACAGATCCACAGCAGATCTTTATAGCTTCACCTATACGGTCCTGCTCCCCAACCCCCTCCTGGATACTGTCAGAGACTTACAGGCAGGGGAGTGTCTGATTCTTACTGACGCCAGAGTAGCAAAGGCATTCACACCCCAGGAATGCTTGAACAGAGCCAAGAACAGGGCTTAATCAAATAGGTGGAAGATTGCTTCACCCGTTTGTAAGGAGAGTCTCCCAGCTTGCACCTTGGACTTTTCAAAAGAGGTCAAGAGTGCTCTCTGCTAAAAAGAAAAACCCCCTTTCTCAACACATCTTTTGCTGTCACTTGTCAACAGACTATTTTTTTTCTTTTGGCATTGAGAAACCAGAGCAAAACATGGGAGTGAATTTTGTAGCTATTTAACTCAATAACCAAAGACCAGCCAGATGGTTTAGAAGCCAACAGTGGTTGGATGACCATGACTTTTAGCTGTGTGTCTGCAAACATACATGGATGTTACATTGTGTACATTCACATAGAAAGTCACTGTAGCACATACAACCTTTCTACATTCAATGCTGATCAATACCAGCCCTGTGATACATTTTTCTGCCTTCACAGAGTTAAATAAAAATCCACCAAGGGATTTAGCTAATAGGTGTCTCCAGTGAATATATTTAAGTCAAGAAATTCTCAATATGAGATTTCTCTGGGCATGGAGCCCAAATTAGTCTCATGGAGCTCAATCTCCCATATTTATTTTCAAGTAAATTCTTTATAAATTATCCTTCTATTATCCATGATATAAACTTTGAAGGGTCAATATATAACAGAGAAAAAAGCAGAAGGCTGTGCAACTTACAACCACAATGGCAGAAAAACAGAGTTTTCGTGCCAGTTACGATATAAGAGCCAGAGGAGGAGGCGGGTTCCAGGCTTTATGGCGGCTCAGAGTCCATCTGTTTCATCTGCTACTTGGCTGTCTGAACGGTTGGACTTTATTTCCTCTACATCCTCCTGAACTTTTAAGAACAAACAAAAACTTTTAGCCAGGATTGGGCACAGATGTGCTGCATTACATATTTAAATAGGCTTTATGTGCACCTCCTCTATAAACCTTAGATAATGTATTGTATTTGGCCTCCAGAATTCTATTTCTCTGAGTCTTCAACCTGCCAGTTCAGTGTCTAGCACAAAACAGCTACTCAAGACAAATATTGTCTATTAACACATATACACGAAATCTGGAAAGATGGTACTGATGAACCTATCTGTGGGGCATCAGTGGAGACGCAGACATAGAGAACAGACTGTGGAGAAGGGGCTGGGGTGGGAAGAAGATGGTGAGACGAATTGAGAGCGTTGAAATATACACACTATCGTATGTAAAATTAAGAGAGTCGGGAAATTTGCCGTTACGACACAGGGAGCTTAAACAAAGGGGTGGGAGGCAGGAGGGAGGTTCAAGAGGGAGGGGACATACGTATATCTATGGCTGATTCATACTGATGTATGGCAGAAACCAACAGAGTATTGTAAAGCAATTATCCTCCAAATAAAAACAAATAAATTTTTTCAATAATAAAAAGAATACTGGATGTTTGAAAGTCCCAATCAGGCCACATAAACTGAAAAAGCAAGCAAAATTATTTAGAAATAGTTCTTATTTAAAGATTTTTGTCTAGTGTTTTTTAAAGTTCTAATTATTCTTGTTTGTACTAAAAACATTACTTCACGGGGTTTGATTGTCTCATACAGTAAACTTTTGTTACATACGAAATATACAATGTTTAAAAATTGTCCATATGATATGTATTTTATGGCAATCATAGAGTACTAGCCTATACTGCATGAACTGTATTAAATTCCTATCAAGGTGGAATCATAGATCTGGAAGAAATCCCAAGTTAGCGAACAGTTCAGCCTGCTTCCATGCAGGTGGACCAACCAACCTCCTGTAAGAGGCGATGGTGGTCTCTGCACATTTAGAGATCTCTCCATGAGGCACCCTCTGAAGGGCAGGGGAAGGGAGACTCCAGCAGGGCAGCTGATGGCCCACTGTTGGCTTCAAGGTGCTGAGTAGGTTGGACAGACTTGTCCCCAACACAGTCTCATTGGAGGAAGCCCGTCCTTGTTCCTTTTGTGGGAGAGTTTTTGCCTCATCCTAAACAGCCTGGGGTCACTGCCTGGAACCTAGGTTTACTGAATGGGGGAAACCAGGTTTGGCCCAGTGGACCAAGCTGTCCAAAAGTAAGGCGCCAACTGGGGAATCAGGGCAACCGCCAGACTAGGCTTTGGCACCTATGAATGAATGAGGTCGGCTGTGGAGGTGTGTGCCTTTGAGGTCCTCTTACAGTCTGGGTTAGAAGGCCATGGTGGCAGACATGGCATCAGGCAGAGACAGCAGAAGGGCATGGACCACAGCAGCAGTCACGCCTCCCGGACAGAGCCGCCGCCTGTGAACCCAGTTAGCAAGCCGAGCACACCTAGGGGCCTGTCTACAGAACACAGGCGGCCTCTCGTTGTGCCAGCTGTGTTAAAACCTGTGGGATTCTAACTTACGTAGGTGAGTGAACATGCAGAGGTTAATGCCATTCAAAGAAGACTTTCTTACATTTTCCGAAGGACATGGGGCACACGGGGGTACGTGGAGAAGCACCAGGGCTGGTCGGAGCAGAGGCAGGAAGGCGGAGAGCACAGACCACAACCTCTGCTGGGGTTTCCCTGGGAAAGGCAAGGCTTCGGGTCAGCTTGAGTAACTCGAGCATGGGCCTCAAGGCGTACGGCTGTCCCTGGTTGTCTGGTTCGCAGCCCTGGGTTGATACAGAGCTGGGGAAATACTGGCTTGGTGTGTGAGAGTTAAATAAAGGAGGTGGTTGGGGATATGCATTTGGGATGGGGGGGGGCATTGTGGCACGAATTTCACACACACCACCCCCAGAAAAGCTGGACCACAGTGGAGATGGAAACAACTTTGGCTGTTCGTCTGGCCCTGGGATGGCTGACTGCCAAGTGGACAAACACAGAATCTAAGCGAACACAATCACAACACTTTAATACACCCCATTGTTTTGCCCTTTGGGAATCTTTTTACAGTGTATTTATTTGGCTGCACTGGGTCTTAGTTGCAGCATGCGGGATCTAGTTCCCTGACCAGAGGCCGAAGAACCTGGGCCTCTTGCACTGGGAGCCTGGAGGCTTAGCCACTGGACCGCCAGGGAAGCCCCTTTGGGAACATCTTTATTTTCTGGGCCTACGAGGTGATACAGACACCTCTTGCATTTTCCCTGCTCCACCCTTAGAAGCAGCTGCCCCTTCAAGGATCCTGGGTCGTTTTGATCGGAACATGGTGTTGGAAACCAAGCTGGTCCTCAGTACGGTGTCTGTAGTAGTGCGTTCTTGCCACTGAGGTGCCATTGTTTCCAGGTCCTCTGATGAGACGAGCCAAGAAACACATGTGTGTGCATATACCCAAAGATATACATGCACACTCCCTTTATCCGGCTGTGTCGGGTCTTGGCTGTGTTGGAGAATCTCTCGTGGCGATGCATGGACGCTCTAGCTGTGGCGTGTGGGCTCCGGAGTTGCGGTGCCCAGGCTCCAGAGCACATGGACTTCAGTAGTCATGGCACAGCCGTTTAGTTGCTCTGTGGCATGCGGCATTCTAGCTTCCCAAACAGGGATCAAACCCTGCATTGCCAGGCAGATTCCTAACCACCGGACCACCAGGGAAGTCCCACATGCACAGTTCTAATTATCTGTATCTACCTATCATCTCTCTGCCTATATAAAACTAAACATGAGTTCATACTGATGCCTCCAAAACTATTTCAGAACCATGGGGTTCATTCTAGATTTCCCTTGCTTATTTGTTAGCTTCTTTTTTTTTTGACAGTGAGAAACCTGGCTCAAGTCTACCCAAACCACCGCTGATAATAATGAATCAATTTTGAATGAAGATAGAAAACAAAGAAGCAACGTGCTCTTCATAACAACTGTCCACACTAACCACCATTCTGCTGTGACGTGGCGAAGAATGTGGGTCCTGGAGTCAGCCCCCTGGGTGCGAGTTCCAGCTTCATCACTTAAGAGCTGTGTTTCGGTGGACAAACCAGTTAGCGATCTGTCTCAGCTTCCTCCCCTCTCAAAAGGATTCACGAAAGGACATAGCTCACAGGGTTGATGGAAGAGAAAAGAAGCTAATAGAAGAAAAGCACTTAGAATAGAACCCAGCTCATGGTACATGCTCAGTAATCAACTTTTTTTATATAAGTATATACCAGAAGATTTACTTGACCAAAATCTCCAATAGCCAAGAGTGACCTGATGACTTCCAATTTTGAGTGTTTTGTAAATATGATTCGTCAATCAATCTAATACAAAAAAAAGTCACTTCAGTATGGAAAACCCTCAGCGGTTTAATATTTGTTCAAGATGAATCAATGCATTCCTCTGCAGCAAACTCTTTAACCATAACTTCTCCAAGTTACACACCATCCCTTTAGCGTGCTCTCACGGCATCTACTTTCAATCCTCTTTTATCATCATTACTGTTTTCCACTGGACTTATTTCCTTTTCGCTGAGAAAGTTGATTTTTTTTTTTAACATGAAGTCTGATCTTCCTTCAAGTCTGAAGTTTTTATTTTATTAGGTACTAATCCATCATTTTAATGTTCCCAATGAGAAAGCAGCACATGGGTATTAGTATGCAACCTTGACATTTTAGGAATATTTTAAATCTCTGCACTGGCAGTTTCTTTAAAAATGTAAAAAATGTCTGAAATATTTAGCCTTCGCAAAGATATAAAAGACATGTCTTGAATTTATCATTCAGATATATCTTATTTGAGCATTATAGCTGCTCTGTAGACAGCCTGTACTTTTTCCTCTAAAGTTTACAGCTATTGGTTCATAATTAAACAAGGTCTGGTATAGTCAGGCGAAATCAAAATATTATAGAACTGGAGACAACATGCAAAGTTGATCACAACAATACTTACAAAACTCACTTAGTCTAAGGAGTAACGTGGATGGAATTTATTCAAGAGAAGCTCAGGATTATTGTTAAACTCACAGATTCCCCCACCCCCATCTCCAGGTGTCTTATGCAAATCAGACTGAGTCTGCAAATTGGACTTTTAACTAGAGTTCCAGGTGATGTTCCTCACCAGGTACATTCGGATACACTGATTTTAATCCGAGATCCTGATTTTGTAAGGAAACTGAGTCCCAGGGAAGAAGTTCCCCACCATCACCCCCCACCTCCATCTACCCACCCCGGGTTTGGGAAGCGCCTCCTCCTATGTTGAAAGTATGTTGAAAGTTTGGGGACAGTGAGCTTCTGCTATGCATGGCCGGTAGAGTTGCAACTGGGTACAGCTTTTCAGACAGACGGTTTGGCAATACATGTAAAAATATTAAATGTGCTTTATCTTTTGATCTTATAATTCCAGATGAAAACGGAATTCCTGAAATTGTCACTCAGACCACTTGCATCAGAAGCAGCTGTTGAGGTTGTAGATTTCATCATCTCGTGTCAGTCGACTGAGTCACACATAACCTCTGGGAGCGGGACCCTGTAGTCTGCATTTTTAACAAGGTTACCAAGAGGTGAACAAGATGCGCTGAAGCTGGGAGAAATGCTGCCCTTACAGGTGTGAGAGTCAGAGTCCTAGCCTGGGAGCAGATGCCGGCATCCACACAGAGGGGCAGTCCCCCCACCCCTGGCATGGGACATAGAACATCAGAGCCCAAGGAGGGTAAGAGAAGTGTGTGCTTGGGTGGGGAGGAAGATGGGCAACACGAGGATGCTGTCCTCAGGGCCGGCCCCTGGTGTGGGAGCCCTCCAAGGGGAGGGGGTGAGCCAGGCATGAGGCATGCAGGCTGTGTGGGGGCGGGTGGTACCATCAGGGAAGGCGCCTCTGCAACCTTGTTGGTTACATTTCCGTGTTGATTACATACATAAATACAGTGAGGACAAGGAGAGTCAGTTTTCTCCCAGGTCGAGAAGGGAGTGAACAAACACGAAAAGGAAAGAAGACTGGAGTGAACGCCGTGATGCTGGGTGTGACGTGAAGGAATTCCTGTGACCCAGAAAGAGATATGCATGTAATTATGTTCACTAGGAGGGCTGGGGTGGCCCTCCTAGAGCGATGCATCCCCTAAGTGCCCAAATGCCAGTTTATAAATACCGTTCCTTGCCCACAAAAACAACTGGGTGTGGTCCCTGAGAAATAGCGGAGTCGGGCGCTGGGGCTGAGAAAGGATGAAAGGAGCCTGGAAAGTCTTCTTGTGCCAGAAAACAAGGAAGTGCTCAAAGAGATGGAGCTACGTCAGAGGACACAGGAAACAGACCGCAGGAGCTCACGTCCTTGGCCAAATCTAAGACAATTTGAGCATTAAAAAAAAAGGTGGTGTAGTTGCCAAGAACTCGGGGGAGGGGAGCACGGGTACAGAGTCTGGGGAAGATGGGGGTCCTGAAGATGGATGGTGGCGATGTTGCAGAACAGTGTGAATGTGCTGAAGGCCCCTAAACTGTACACTTAAAAATGACTGAAATAGCAAGCACTATATTTACTTTGGCATAAAAATGACGGAATGGGGTATAACACACGGAATAAAAACTAATCCATAGGTCCCTAATGATCAGAATTTTTTTTTTAAAACGACAATAATAAGGGCAAAAAGAGATAGGAAAAGGTCTTCACATAAAATGTTGGCTGAGGGACTTTCCTGGTGGTCCAGTGGTTAAGAATCTGCCTTGCAATTCAAGGGATGCAGGTTCAATCCTAAGTCGGGGCAACTCACCCCTCAATTAGAGAGGCCATTTGCCACAACTACTGTGCCCAAGCACTCTAGAACCCGAGCACTCTAGAACCCGAGCACTCTAGAACCCATGCTCTGCAACTAGAGAAAAGCCCAAGCACCACAACAGAGCCAGCGTGAACATTTAAAAAATAAAATGAAAATAGACCAGATTTTAAAAGCTGGCTGATAAATGGAAGGGAAACACACACCATTTTGGAACCATCAATGTAATAACTAATATATGTAAGCATGGAAAAAAGAAAGCTGAGCACAGAAGAATTGATGCTTTTGAAGAAGATTCTTGAGAGTCCCTTCCACTGCAAGGAAATCCAACCAGTCCATCCTAAAGGAGATCAGTCCTGGATGTTCATTGGAAGGACTGATGCTGACACTAAAACTGCAGTCCTTTGGCCACCTGATGAAAGAACTTGACTCATTTGAAAAGACCCTGATGTTGGGAAAGATTGAAGGTGGGAGGAGAAGAGAACGACAGAGGATGAGATGGTTGGATGGCATCACTGACTCAATGGACATGAACTTGAGTGAACTCCAGGCATTGGTGATGGACAGGGAGGCCTGGTGTGCTGCAGTCCATGGGGTCACAAAGAGTCAGACACGACTGAGCGACTGAACTGACTGAAGCATGGCTCTTGGATAAATGCCAAATCCAGCGGGTAAGAGGTTTGCTTGGGAAAAGGATATGCACGTAGTCTCCAAGTATCACCTCACAGATGGTTACTAGTTACCAAGGAGAAAAGACGCCTTTACACAGGTATCACATACACACCCGTCAGACACCACCTTGGGTCACTTGGTCATGCACCGGATCGATGAGGACGTCAGAGGTCTCCTGATGTGATGAGGTGGGAAGTATGAAGCTAACCATGGCATTTTCTTGACAAGACTTTTCATCTGAATCTTGAGGAAGTCATCAAAAACCAGACTGTGGGATATTCTGCAAAACTGCTAGCCTTGACTCTTCATCACTGTCATAGAATAATTTTTAAAGAATAAAAACCAGGAAGGGGACTTCCTGGCAGTCCAGTGGTTAGTCTTAACCACTCCCTGATCCCTGAGCTAAGATCCCACGTGCCTTAGGGCCAAAAACCCAGAACATAAACAACAGAAACCGTGTTGTAACAAATTCAATAGTCTTTAAAAATGGTCCACATTAAAAAAAAAAAAAAACTAAAAAAAAGAAAAAGCAGAAGGATGTTCAAGAGTAAAGGAAACAAGAGACAGGACAATTCAGTGCCACACGACGTCCTTGACTGCATCCTGTTTCTTTAAAAAACAAAACCAAAAACAAATAGCTATACAGGACATTTTAGGGTAATCGGAGATTTGGGTATGGACTATATGTTAACTAATACTCATTATATCAATTTTAACTGGGGGGGGGTTGATAATAATGCTATAGCTATAGCAGAGAATGTCCTTATTTTTACTTTCATGTCCTCATTTTTACTTTTATTCATGGTTGAATAAAAAAAAATCTTTATCTATAGATAGAGACAGAAAAGTAATGTGGCAACATGTTATTATCTCCTGGTGAATCTAGAAGACAGTCTAAGTATTCATTTTATCTTGCTCTCAAGTTTTCTATAGTTTTCACGTTTTTCAAAATAAAAAGAATCCAACTGTCTTGGGCATATCTCAAGAAGTAAATGGCTCCAATTTCTTATTGTTTAAATATTAAAATAACACTTTTATAACAGTAATAACAATATTCCACATATTTAAAGACATAAAAACAGGAACTTCCCTGGAGGTCTTTATATGAATGACACCTTTCTGAACAAATTCTTTTGCTTCTTGCTTCTTTTGCTGTGGTTGTTCAGTCACCCAGTCAGGTCCTTCTGTTTGCAACTCCATGGACTGGAGCACACCAGGCCTCCCTGTCCCTCACCATCTCCCGGAGTTTGCCCAAGTTCATGTTCACTGCATCAGTGATGCCAGCCAGCCATCTCATCCTCTGATGCCCTCTTTTCCTTCTGCCCTCAATCTTTCCCAACATCAGGGACTTTTCCAGTAGTCAGTCAGCTGTTCGCAACAGGTGACCAAAATACGGGAGCCTTAGCTTCAGCATCAGTTCTTTTTTGTGTAGCTATGGTTGATCCTTTTATCATTGCTCTATTGTGTTGTTTAAACAAACCACACGATGGTTTGTTTATCCACTACAGTCTTTATCAGACATTTGCATGCTTCACTTTGGGGCTACTGTAAATAATAAGCCCTAAACATTCTGGTACATGGATCTGATGCATGTATGTGTGAATTTCTCTAGGGATACACCTGGGAATGGAATCAGTAGGTCATAGGATGTGTGGATATCCTCCATTTTCTTAGATACAGCCAAAATGTGTCTGTAGCAATCTGCATTCCCACCCATCACTGATGACAATTCCTGTTGCTCCACATACAAACACCTGACATTATTACATTTAAGTTTTTGCCAATGTGGTGGCCGCATGGACAGAGGAGCCTGGTGGGCTACAGTCCATGGAGTCACAAGGGTCGGACACAACTTATCGACTAAACCACCACCACCAGCAGCTGCATGGGTATTTCTCATTGTGATTTTAGCTTTCATTTCACTGGCTCTTTCCACATGTTTACTGGCAAAACCTATTTCTTTGAACATGCTTTATCACACAGACCTTTTTTCTCTTTATTCAATTTGAAAATCCACAAATCAAATGAATTTGGGAGATTATATTGTAGTTAATTTCTCAAAGCCAAATTTACAGCATTGAGTCAACATCAAGAACTAAGATGAACAAAGAAGATGAAGTGGGGAAAGAGAGACTGATCAATACTAAGTAGAAAAGAAAGATTTTAGTGGAAAATCCAGGGGGATAGGAAAGGAGATATAAAATTGTTTTAAAAGATTGGGATGAGGGCATTCAATCCTATCGTTTACTTTATTTCTTTATTTACTTATTGGCCCTGCTGTATAGCAATCGTGATCTTGGTTCCCCAACCGGATCAAATCCAAGCCCCCTGCATCGGAAGCTGGGAATCCCAGATCCCATCTTTTAAAGCTATTTTTCATGGAGTATACAAGTTGGAATGGGGAGAAAATGCAAATTAAAGATGGTAAAAAAGGAAAGTGGAAACTTACATTATTTTATTATGTAAGGAAGAATTTAAATGGATATTTATTCTAACAGTCTACCTCAGAGCATATAAGAGGTCCCTTCTGAGTGCCTCACACATACAAACATGTCATTTGAACTTTTGTTCCTCTGCGCTAGTAAGACAGCTATTAAACGTTTCCTATCATTTTAGCAATCACGGGGTTTGCTCAATGTGGCTCTCCATCTGCCATGAAATAGGTAAAATCTAACCTGCTTGATGCTGCTTACTACTGAACTGGAATGATTGTTGCTGCCTAAGGTGTTGGTATTGTAATTAACTGGAAGGGAAGTGGCTGTGGTAACTGAGCTTTCTGGTTTGGCCTGGCACTGGGAATTCTTAAAAGGTCATATGCCTCTCTTTTTTTTTTCTTTTTAAAATTTTTATTTTTTGGCTACACTACTTGGCTCCCTGACTAGCGACTGAACCCACACCTCCTGCACTGAATCACCTTGGAAGTCCCTCATATGCTTGTCTTTTTAAGGACTGTCCAAACAATAATGTTTAGGAACTGTGGATTAGGGTTACCTATTCATAATAACTCATAGAAATAGAGATGTTTATTTAACACTTTGGATGCAGAAAAGCAAAAACAAAAAAAGTCACTAGTTCGATCTAGGGGAAAAAATGTTCTCTTTATTTAGAAGTTCCGGTTTATATAATCCCTGATCTCCTGGAGAGACAGGGGATATTAAAATATTAAAAACCAGTTCCTCTTGTCCTACACGTGAGTTGACTCAACAGCTTAACGATAAAGGTTATAACAATAATTCATTCAGAGATGTATTACACGCTAGTAACGAATTCTTACACACATCCTTGAAAATGGAGACCACATTTTACAAAGAAATAAACTAAATCATATCAAATACTGAAGAGTTCTAGGCCAAACACAGGATTACAGATGGTTATTTAATTCTATTAGACTTGGATATTTCCTTCCCAAGACTTAGTCCCAAATTCTTAGCCCTTTACAGAATTTTTGGATGGGCAACATTCAACGATACACTCACAGTCCTGACCTTTTGAGTCTTGACCTTTAACTCTCTGCTGGAATATCTCTAATTTCTAAAAATCAAAGCCCATATCAGATCCCCTTTTGGACTTTCTCATTTATTTCAGCTATTTGAGTCTCTCCTGATGGCCTAAAATCTTGGAATCGGACCAGGTTCCTCCTTCTGGTCTAGTCACCTCTTAATCTAATCAGGAGCAAATTCTTGCCGGATCATTCCTTTACATGCCCTCCTCACTTTATTTCTAATCCAGGCTTTTATCTCTCTCATACCTATACTATCATGCCAGCTTCCTAACTAGACGGCTCCAGCCAGTCTTGGATCCTTGCATGCCAGATTCAGCCTGGAGTTGCCGGCACCCATGTCCTTCTGTAAGCCCACTGTCCCTGCATGCTGGTCCATTTTGGAATCACGTCCTTGCATCTCAACCCCATCCATTTGCCTTACCGATCATTTTCGTCATGTACACTGCCTTGATGAGACCTTCCTTTCGGACAGCCCCCACTCTCTTCATTTACTGTCTGAATGCTCCCCTTGACACTAAGGAAGCATACTGTGTTCTTTGAATTTTATGACTGGCTCCATCTCCAATGAAGTTAACAAGAAAAAAAAGCAGTTTTTCATGGATTATAAAGCTGGAATGGGGAAAAATGCAAACTAAAGATGGTGAAAGGAGAATGGAACCTTATATTTTTTCATTATGTAAGAAAGAATGTAAATGAATTCCTTACAAGCAAGCGTCTTTTGCACCTTACTTTTCTTCCAGTATATGTATGTATACTGGATTGAAAAGAATCCTGGGCATCCTTCCTTATCAGCAATGCTAACATTTTTACACAATGCATTTTAAATGCCCACTGAGTACGGATAATGCATTTCTTAGTCCCTTAATGACGGACACTGGTGATTTTTCCAGCCTTGTTATTATCGAGCATGCTACAATGAACATTCTTGCATACCTAGGGGAACTATCTATAGGTAAAGTAGTAGCCCTGAGGGACTTCACTGGTGGTCCAGTGGGTGAGGATCCACCTACCACTATAAGGGACAGAGGTTCTTTGCCTGGTTTGGGAAGGGTCCACATGCCTCGGGGCAACTAAGCCTACGTGCCATGATGTCTGCCTGCACTGCACCAAGAGAAGTCGCCTCAACGAGAAGAGCAGCAGAGGGCAGCCCCCACTCTCTGCAACTGAGAAAGTCCTGGCGCAGCAACGAAGATCCAATGCAGCCAAAACTAATTCTACATATTGTGGAACTAGGATTGCTAAATATACATATATACTGGACTAAAAACATATATTTCAATTTGGATAGATGTAAGGAATTCTCTGTTGAAATAATTTTCACTCTCCACTCTCGTTTTTGATACCACTCAACTTCCTGCCACCCAGGATCTGGACATTGACATGGGAGCTTTGTTTAATGGCAGCTCATCCCCACCGACTATCAGGATTGGAGAACATTGGAAAGCTGGGAGAAAAGGAAATTGAAGGCCAGAAAACTGGAATAATCTGGGATCTGGGGCAAGAGACAGCATCAGCATCGTCCTTCTGAACTAGAACCAAACGAAATCTAAATGTATCATCTATAAAATAGTGGATAATCTTCATGTTGGTTTTATTTTTACAGATGTGAATGTAAACAAAATGAAAAGTCCTCGTCTTAACCCCTAGGAATTCTCTGAAGGGGTGGTACTACGTAAACTGAGTGAACTCAGAACAGCAGAGTGAAAACTTAATTGAGACAAAAACCTTGCAGAGGAGCGACTTTCCTATCATCTGAACTGCTTCTGTGTGACCAAATGTGCCCTGTGCCACCCATTGGGGGAGAAGAAGTGAGCTTGTCTCTTAAACGCTTTCGAGTTTTGTTTCTATTCAGGGTCCCTTTTTGAAGTCCTGGGCTTCCCTAGTGGCACAGCTGGTAAAGAATCCACCTACAATGTCGCCTCAACGAGAAGAGCAGCAGAGGGCAGCCCCCACTCTCTGCAACTGAGAAAGTCCTGGCGCAGCAACGAAGATCCAATGCAGCCAAAACTAATTCTACATATTGTGGAACTAGGATTGCTAAATATACATATATACTGGACTAAAAACATATATTTCAATTTGGATAGATGTAAGGAATTCTCTGTTGAAATAATTTTCACTCTCCACTCTCGTTTTTGATACCACTCAACTTCCTGCCACCCAGGATCTGGACATTGACATGGGAGCTTTGTTTAATGGCAGCTCATCCCCACCGACTATCAGGATTGGAGAACATTGGAAAGCTGGGAGAAAAGGAAATTGAAGGCCAGAAAACTGGAATAATCTGGGATCTGGGGCAAGAGACAGCATCAGCATCGTCCTTCTGAACTAGAACCAAACGAAATCTAAATGTATCATCTATAAAATAGTGGATAATCTTCATGTTGGTTTTATTTTTACAGATGTGAATGTAAACAAAATGAAAAGTCCTCGTCTTAACCCCTAGGAATTCTCTGAAGGGGTGGTACTACGTAAACTGAGTGAACTCAGAACAGCAGAGTGAAAACTTAATTGAGACAAAAACCTTGCAGAGGAGCGACTTTCCTATCATCTGAACTGCTTCTGTGTGACCAAATGTGCCCTGTGCCACCCATTGGGGGAGAAGAAGTGAGCTTGTCTCTTAAACGCTTTCGAGTTTTGTTTCTATTCAGGGTCCCTTTTTGAAGTCCTGGGCTTCCCTAGTGGCACAGCTGGTAAAGAATCCACCTACAATGTGGGAGACCTGGGTTCAATCCCTGGGTTGGGAAGATTCCCTGGAGAAGGGAACAGCTATCCACTCCAGTGTTTTGGCCTAGAGAATTCCACGGACTGTATAGTCAGTCCACAGAAGAGGCAAAGAGTCAGACTGAGCCACTTTCACTTTCACTTAAGTCTTAGATTTATGGAACAATAAACTACCATTGACAGCTGTGTGCTATTTTGGATTCCTCATCCATTTTAGAAGTTGGGTAAGAATACTGACTTATCGGAAAGCTTATCAAATTTGAAATTAACTGAGAAGTATCATGCAGTAGTTTATCCCGGTGAAACAAACTAAATTGTGGCCATGGCAAAGTGTGTCACTTTTTTCTCATAGTAGGATGCAGACATTTTTACTATAAAACATGTTTTCTCTTTAGGGGAGGGAAGCATATCGGAAGCAAGGTTTAAAGAATGGCTTGGCTGGGTTGCCAGATGATGTTGTTATTAATAGTATACCATGACACAAATCTTGACCATGGTAATGGGCCAATTTAGAGCAGTCCAAAGCAAAGCTTCTCTTTTACTCAGTAGCGTGACAGATTAGTTTTAGTCCTGTCTTTTTCCCAGCATTCAGAAGTATAACCTTAAGCTTACACACTAGGATGGCCCATCTCACCTGGAATAGAGCAAAGCTTGCCCTGTGGGATCACTTCCTGATGAATGGAGTGAGGCTGAAGGAGGGAGCAATCGGAGTCTTCCCTTTGTCACCGGTGAAGCCTGGCTTCCTGGGTGTACACGAGGAAAACCTAGAAAGATACAGAAAGTGAATTCACCTTGGGTGGCTACCTTCCCTGCCTGCTGCACCCTCGGGTAGCTCCTGAGTGCAACCCTCTGAGCTCTCTAGAGTGTCTTACGGCAAAAGTTTCTACTCATATGCTCCAGGTACGGATACAACTCCTCTAAGAACCTCACCGGAGAAGGCAGGTCCAGTCCTCACCACGAAGCTGTTCTAAGCCCCTGAGCCTCCATCCTTACTCTGAGGGACAACCTCCTCCTCCTCGGAGATGGACCACTGACGCCCCGACGGCCTAGAGGACCAAAGGCCGTCCCCACTTCCAAGGCGGCTGCCACACTAACGAGGGCAGCTTCGTGCCCTGGGGAACCTCAATTAACTTGACCTCCTTACCTGTGGGTGAATTCAAGAGGGGAGGCGGACGCGGCTGCAGACCCTCCGCCCCCACCCCGAAAGCCCTAGCTGTGCGCCGCCGTGTCCCGCGCAAGGTGGGAAAAAGTCTACAAATAAGGCGGCAGGATTAAGCTAATTCACACCTAGTGGTGAAGGACTGATCCCCAGGGTCTTCCTTGATCCCGCCCCCGCCCCCCACTATAAAAGCAGCTGCTCAGTAACCCGGAAGACTCTGAACGGTGGGGACGGTGGTGCAGGCCTGGCTGGAGAGGAGTTGGGGGAATGGGGAAGCTCCCTCCGAGACGGAAGGGATGAGGGGCGCAAATGCTGTGGGTCCGGGCCCTGCCAGGCCTGCTGCCCGTGACGCAGTCCAGCCCGGAGCCCGACGTCCGGGCCGACCAGGACGTAGTAGCTGCTGAATAAATACTTGTGGAATGAGAGAAAGTCCGCGTTCCTTCCCGGACACGTCCAGGGGCCGGGCCGCCGCGGTTTCCTTCCAGCGCGCTCGCCCACACCTCCCCGGGCGGCGGCTGGGCTCTGGGCCGGGGACTTCCCGGGGCGGGGGCGGACGGAAGGGGCTGGATGCCCGGGGCGGGCACGTCCAGCGCAGGGGCCCGCGGGCCGAGCGGACGTGGACGACGACCAGGGCGGGGTGGTCAGCCGCCTCTCAGGGTCTGGCTCGAGTGCTCCCGGGGGCTGGGGGGGGGCCGGGGGGCAAGGCGCTCTCGTACCTCGGGACTCGCCTTTACTGTCCGCCGCGAGGCCCGCAGGGCCCTTCGGAGCTCCCGAAGGGCCAGGCGCCCTCGCTGAGGCCCCCGGACGCGATTTCCGGCGCCGGCGGGGCTTTTCACACTTTCTACCCCACCCCTCGCCCCAGGAACGCCAGAGGAACCGAGAGGGGGTGCGGAGCACCACTCGGGGAACCCCTTTGTGCCCTCGCTGTTTGCTGGGACCTTTTGCTTCCGAAGGGCGCCTCCCCACACCCCCTTCCTCTCGGGCAAAGTCTTGTAGTTTCCCTGGAAGTCGGAAAGAGGTGGAAGGAGAGGGCTGCGGGGCGCTTTCTCGTTAGTTTTCCGTCCCGAAACTCTTAAAAAATAAATATATAAATCCCAAGCGTTCGGCCGTAGGGAGACTTTGGGAGTCCGGAGGAAGCAGCGAGCCGCGCATTCCTCTGTCCGCCTCCCTCCCACCTGGGCCGCGGCTCCCCTCCCCCGCCGCCGCTGACGCCCGGCTCCGGCCGGCGCCCAAGCCCGCGCGCTGAGCCGCGGGAGCGGCAGGGTTAAGCCCTGGAATGTGGCGGCGAGGAATGTGCATGCAGATGAGCCGGGCGGGGGGCGGGGCGATGGGCGGGGCTGGCCCGGAGGGGTGGTGAGGGCGGGGCAGGGGCGTGCTGAGGGGCGGATACATGCTAATCTCACGCAAATGAGGAGCCCCGTCGCCGCCTCGGCCGCCGCTCTGCCGAGCTTCCCGGATCCGAGCCCAGACGGCGGCGACTCGGGCAGCCTGGGCGCCGCGACCCTCAGCGGCCGTAGGGGGACGGGGAGGAGGAGGAGGAAGAGGCGGAGGCTGCGGCGGCGATCGCGAGGAGGAGGAGGAGGCGGAGGAGGGTTAGCTCGCCCGCTCCGACGCAGACATGGTGGACTGATCCCCCGCGGGGCCGAGAGCAGGGTTTCCTGAGACGCCTCCAGTCCCCTCGCGTGGCCCCCGCCGCATCCCCGCGGGCCCCCACCCCTCGCCGGCGCCCGGATCTGGGGTGCGGCGGCCGGGCCCGGGCAGTCGCGTTCCCGCCGCGTCCCGCGCCCGGTTCCCCTATGGAGGCGCCGCCCGCCGGCGAGGCCGCCGACCATGCCTAGGAGGGCCGGGAGCGGGCAGCTGCCGCTACCCCGGGGCTGGGAGGAGGCCAGGGACTACGACGGCAAGGTCTTCTACATCGATCACAACACCCGGAGGACCAGCTGGATCGACCCCCGGGACAGGTGGGCGGCCGGGCCGCGGGGCGGGCGCGGGGACCTGCCTCGGGAGCGCGGCGGCGGCTGTTGTCCGGGAGACCCGGCCGAGCGGCGGCGCCCGCGGCGCGGGGGGCGTGGGGCGCGCGGGGCGTCGCCTGCCCCCGGGGGGTGCTGCCGGGAGGGGTCCCGGGGAGAAGGCACGGGGACCGTCCGCTCGAGCCGGGGCTGCGTCAGCCCGGCCAGGCGCCCTGGCTCGAGGGGCCCGCAGAAGCCGCCGCATCCAGGCTCCCCCTTGGCCACTACCTACCCGAGCGCCCCGGGACCTTGGGACGCTCGGGGCGCGGAGGCGAGGGTGGGATCGATGTCCTGGGCGGGCGCTGTGTCCGATTAACGGACCCAGAAGGGCCACCTGAGCCCTGCTCAGAGCCCGCCTCCGCCCAGAGTTGACCAGATGGAGGCTGGAGGGCACATTCGGCCTGGGTGGCGGGGCGGGGCCCGGGGCCTCCCGGAGGAGGAAGGCCCGAGCGGCAGGTGGGGGGGGGGTCACCCATTGGCTAGGCCACCTGTGGCATCTCTGAGGGCCGTTCTTGGTTTCCAGCCTGGAGTGCACTTCTTGACCCGGGGCGCGCCCGCAAGCAGGCCGGAGGCCGGTGGCGTGGAGGGGGTCCGGGCGCTCTTCCCCGCTGGACCCGGCTGGTGGATGCAATTGACTTTGCCCCTCAGATTCTGGAGACGCTTGTTTGGGGGTTTGCTGCCTGGTGTTTATCTTCACCTGAATACTTGAACGGCCTCCCAGATCTTGAAAAGACAGATTCTGTTTTGAAATAAGTGGTGACATGAACCGTAGAACTGAACCTTGGTTATTGAGGAACTGGCGGACTTGAGCTTAACATGTGTTCCTGTAAGTTTTTAACATTCCTGCTCAGAAGCAAAGAGGAAAAACATGACATTCTAAGAAGTTTAGGAGCTGAAGTTTAGGGGAATGTTCACAAACATTGTTTCTCACTTCCATCTTTCTTTTCACCCTGAAAAAGAAAATGTCTCATAGTTAGACTTTTAGAAGAATCATAGGAAAAATTTCTAATAGTAAATTTGTAAACTGTCTATTAAGGAAATATTCCTACTTATAAATTTAAATAATATACCATTAGGGAAAATTCCAAATCGTGGATGGTTATCATTTCTGAATTTTCTTTCCACCTTTGTGTGTTATTCATACATTATGTTCTCAGTTACTTTTATCCTAAGAATATTGTTTTTGAATGCTATTAAAGAGCAGTTATAAGAAAACCACAAGTGGCATTTAAATTTATGGAGCAATCCTTGTTAAATTATCCATGAAGGTATCAGTTTAGGTTTCCCTCTTGAAATGAGAAAAGACACCTGTGCTGAGGTCGAGTCTTGCTCCAGCCTGGTTGCCTGTTGCTGGCTTGATGAAAGTTATGACAAGCATCACACCTTCACAGTCTCTCCAGGCGTGTTAGCTGTTGTCATAAACTTCACGCTCCAAGCCAGTTATTGCACTTTGAAACTACTTAACAGATAGTAAATGTCAGTGATGATGGTGTGCACCCAACAGTGGCTTTTAAGGCACCTGTATAAATACTTGACTTTAACAGTTGTAGGGTCATTCTTTCTGCTTTGTGATACTTGGAGTTTCAGGTTATTGAAACTTCAATGCATTCTTGAAATATTTAGACATTTGAGGTTCTCTTCTGCTTCAGTTTACATGATTTGTTAATATCATCTCTCTTGTGTTTACTAATAAGGACTATAAGACTATGTAATGCCTGGGTAAAGCAAATAGAAAGTGAAGTAAAATTATATGGCTTGGCTTATCTTTATCACCACTTCTTAAACAAGTTAAGCATGTCTTTTATTTTAAATTGTTAATGGATTAACAATTATCATGAACTCTGTTTTCAGGAAATGTGTAACCACTTCATTTGATGGAGGCAAACAGTTTTGACTAAGGTGATTTGTTATTATTCCACTTTTCCTCGAAGCTGTTGTACCTTTAAGTATTTATAAATCTGACTGCTTATAAATATTTCTAGATATCAGTAATAAGAGTTTTAAAGATATCCTGCAAGATCAGAGTCAGAGCTGATATACTCAGTTTAAATTTGGTTGTATTTTCTTTTAGGGCAGTGAAGTGTCTATACGGTCTTGCTCACTAGTGTAGAAGATGGTCGGAGATGTTATTTGAAGGAAGCTGTGGGCAGTTTTGTTACACACTTAGGAAACATGTGGGCAAAGAGGTGTCATACAGGTCAATTGGAGTGTGCCCCTTCTTTTTACAGGATCAAATGAGAAATCCTGAAAGAAAGTGACTTGATAAACTGTGGGTCTGCAGTACTTTTTAACTTTTAAAGCCATTATGATTAATTACCCATGTTTATGTTCAGAAAAATAATTTTGTGTTTTTAATGGTCTACCAGAATCTGTAAGGTATTTCTGATTTCATACGTAATTATGCAGATGTCTTGGAGGAAGAATGGAGGATTTCACAGGAACATGATTTTATTAAATCAATGGTGATTTTAACCTATTACAGTATTATTTTAAATGCTTTTAAGCTTTTGGAGGTTGGTGACACAATACAGACTCTGCTGTGACATGATCAGAGCTCTCATTGCTCTACCTTTATCAGCTGAAAAAAGGCTCAGATGAGAATCTGAACCCCTCTGAAGCTGCCTTTTCACCTCTAAAATGAAGATCATACCACCTGCCCCACAGGGTATCTTGGGTGCCCACGATGAGGGCCGAGCCAAATAGAAGTGGTTATACTGTTGTCATTCCAGTTCAGGAACCCACTGGTCGCTGAGGGCAGCCCTGGAAAGAATAGATGTTCTGACACACATTTTCTCAGTGTTTATTGTGTGGTAGCCTCTGCACTAAGCTCTTTAACTGGGATCTCATTTTATCCTGCCAGTAGTGCTGAGAGGTGGGTGTCATTCTTATCTTCCAGTTACAGTTGGGGAAATGGAGACACAGGGACACAGGGACCATTGCTGTTACACGTGGAGTGGGAATTTGCAGCCACAGAACCTGACTGTAGAGTCCGTGCCCTCTGTCTTTCCTCGAGACTTACTGGACCTGGGCATGCTCAGGGGTCTTTGCGTGGAGGACAGCCTCTTTGCCTAGGGTTGAGTTTTTAGGCTGATTGACCAGTCTTTTTTCTTTTTTACTTTTATATAATTTTTTTCCATTTTGTACAATTTTTAAATGTCGCCTCCATGTATAGTTAATACACAGTATTGCCTGTGTTCCCCATGTTCTACAGTACATCTGTCAGCCTGCCTTACACTCGGTAGTTTAGACCTTTCACTCTCTCAGCTCTGTGTTCCACCCCTCCACACTGATAACCACGAGTTTGTTTCTGTGAGTCTGCTTCTTTTATATTGTAGTCACTAGTAGTATTTTTTTTTTAGATCCCATGTGTAAGTGATATCATATAGTATTTATCTTTCATTCTTACGTATTTCAGTGAATATATATACGTCTTCTTTTTCTATTCATCTGTTGATGGATACTTATGTTATTTTCACATGACCCATCTTTCTTGGTCTTCAGAGGATCCTGTCAGCTATGGAGGATTCTCTGATGCCTGAGCTCGCCACACAAGGTGAATGCCTTGGGGATGTGGGCTGGGGACCCGTCAAGCTGACCGCACTGAACCACAGAGCTGGTCCAGCTAGAACTTGGCAGTTCAGTGTTCTCTTGAGCACATTAGAAGTTCAGTTTGGGGAAGAGTTAAGGGCTCCATATCAATGTGAATAGATTACAGTTTTACCGTAACAACCTTGACTTTGCCCTTCCTCTCCCCCTCCCCGCGTCCCTGGGGAAAACTTCTCCTCCGTGTCCATGATTCCTTGGCAACCCCCCCCACCCCAAGTGGACCAACTGTTCTTTTGCAAGTCTGACCCTCACTCACCTCTTATTTTGCTCGATATAGGCCCCCTTTGACCACACCAAATGGTGTTTATGGTGGGCCATAGATCATGGCCAAATGGCCCGGTGCTTTAAAAAAAAAAAAAGCTAGTCCACGTTTTCTCCTATTCAATGAAGGAGAAAAAGGTGGAATGTTGGATTTATTTGCCTCTTGGAGGAGTAGATGGCTAAGGCAGACAGGCATCAGGCCCAGGATGAGTGGTTTTACAAATTCCCAGGGGAATTCTGTTCATTTTCTGTCCTCGAATTGGATGTTACAGTACCTTTGTCTCATTGAACTTAAAAGATTATCACCACATAAAGCGACTTGGTAAAGAACCCACTGGCCAATGCAGGAGACTAAGAACTCAGATTCGATCCCTAGGTCAGGAAGATCCCTTGGAGGAGGGCACAGCAACCCACTCCAGCATTCTTGCCTGGAGAATCCCATGGACAGAGGAGCCTGGCGGGCTACGGTCCACGGGGTGACAAAGAGTCGGACACAACTGAAGCGACTTAGCACACGTGCAGGCAAAGCTATTTACATTAAAACGGGCTGATGGGCCATAATCTCTGGCTTATGGCTTGCATCCGACATTGAGCAACTCGTGCTTTCTGACTGGTGGGAAAAAATCCTGGGGATTGGGAGGGGGTTGGTTATAGGAAGAGGATGTCAGCTGGGTATCACCAGTGTCTAAGTTACCTTTGGCTCTCCACACCCAGCCTAACCAGCACCTGGTTAGGCTCTGTGGAAACTCTGTGTTATCTTTCTTTTAAAATCAAAGCAAGTAATTTTTCTCAACTTACTGCTGGAGTGTGAATTCTTCAATATTGCTCTCTTTGTCCTTTGTATCTGGTAGGTGTTAAATGAACATTGGTTCTGTTGTTGTGTAGTCGCTAAGTCACGTCAGACTAATTTGCGACCCCATGGACTGTAGCCCGCCAGGCCCCTCCGTCCATGGGATTTCCCAGGCAGGAACACCAGAGTGGGTTGCCATGCCTACCTCCAGGGGATCTTCCCAACCCAAGGCTTGAACCGGCATCGCTTGCGTTGCCAGGCAGATTCTTTACCACTGAGCCACCTGGGGAGCCCGATGAAGAACGTTTGTCAAGTTAGTGAAAGAATGTAAGTGGAGCTACTCTCATTTCCAATTTCTTCTTGTTGGGTTTTCAAAAACTATACCCATAACCACCAACAGCCAGAGACAATTGATTTTCCAGTTAGATTAAAAATAATGAGAACATTAAGCCTCTGCTTTTTGACTAACAGCATAAATATGTGAATTACTAATGAGAGCAAAGAACACAAAATCAACCCCAACTGTCTTGATCACAGTCACCCTTGTCAGAGATGGGGATTGTCCCTCTCCAGGCCTTGTCCAACTCTGAGTGCCAAAGTGCTTACTGTGATTTGAGTGATTATGGTATTTGAAGTGTGGAGAGGTCTTAGAAGAAGGTTTTTTTTTTTTTTTTTAATCTCTCTGAGAAGCCCTAATTTAAACATAACTATGCTGTCCTCCAAAAGTTCCCAGCAGAAATACTTCTTGTTTTCAGCAGTTGGCTGTGATGCTTGCTGGAGTGAGCTATGGTTACTGAGTACACAACTGAGATTTCTCCCCTGAATTTTACTGGTCCATAGATTGCAGTTTAATTTTGTTAGAACTCTGAGGACAAGAATTGCCTTTTCCAAGAAAGACTATTATTTATGAATAGGCAATTGATTGATTTTTTAGCAACAAATCACTTAAGTTGTGAGCTACATAATCAGACACTGTGATACGTGGCCTGCAAGCCAAGATCTCCCTTTCCTGTGGGTGAGCTCTGGTGGGTTGTGCTCCACCTGCCTCTGGGGCTTGGACATGTTGCCCTATGGATGGCACGTGGGTACTTTTTCTGCGTGGACATCTGTAGGAAAACCATGCCCCTGCTGTAGAGGAGTGTAGCCAGCCTCGTGGAGCCGAGGTGGGACTTGAACTGCACTAGCCCTCAGGCAGTGTAAATCCCTAGAGACTTGGCCCTGGTCCTGTGTACCACTCTCGTCCCATGAACTGGACTGAAATTGGTTGAACTGATTTCCTGTTTGAATTTTGGGCTGATTTCATCGTCCATTTCTAAAGCTCTTTTAATTGGAAAAATCACCACAGAAATATAAAGAAAAGGAAAGGAGTTTTTAAAGGCACGGAAGCAGTAGCTGACTTTATATTTTTGGTCTCCAAAATCACTGCAGATGGTGATTGCAGCCATGAAATTAAAAAATGCTTACTCCTTGGAAGGAAAGTTATGACCAACCTAGACAGCATATTAAAAACCAGAGACATTTCTTTGTCAACAAAGGTCCATCTAGTCAAGGCTATGGTCTTTCCAGTAGTCATGTATGGATGTGAGAGTTGGACTATAAAAAAGGCAGAGCACCGCAGAATTGATGCTTTTGAACTGTGGTGTTGGAGAAGACTCTTGAGAGTCCCTTGGACTGCAAGGAGATACAACCAATCCATTCTAAAGGAAATCAGTCCTAGGTGTTCATTGGAAGGACTGATGTTGAATCTGAAACTCCAATATTTTGGCCACTTGATGCGAAGAGCTGACTCAGATGAAAGGACCTTGATGTTGAAAAGATTGAAGGCAGGAGGAGAAGGGGATGACAGAGGTTGAGATGGTTAGATGGCATCACTGACTCAGTGGACATGATTTTAGGTGAACTCCGTGAGTTGGTGATGGACAGGGAGGCCTGGCGTCCATAGGGTTGCAAAGAGTCGGACACAACTGAGCGACTGAACTGAACTGACTATGTTTGTAAGTTGTAGGTTAAAAATGATTCCCCAAATATATAGCTTCAGAATGTTTTCAGTGTCTTTAGTGGTTTTTTCCCCAGCTATTTACTTTTTACTGTGATAAAAACATCACATAAAATTAGCCATTTTAAAGTACACAGTTCAGAGGATTGGTCTTTTCTTTTTCTTTTAGTATGTTCAAAGTGTCGTGCAGCTGTGATCATTATGTGATTCCTGAACGTTTTTATCACCTCCAAGAGAAACCTGGTACCCATTAAGAGTTCAGTCCCCATTCTTCCTCCACCCCTGGTGCCTTTGGAAACCCCTAATCTACTTTCTGTCTCTACGTTTTTGCCTAACTGGACATTATAAATGGAGTAATACAGCATATTTCCTTACGTGTCTGGCTTCTCATATTTAGCATAAGGTTTTCAAGATTCATTCACGTTGTAGCCTGTACCAGTGTTTCATTCCTTTTTGTGGCTTTGAATAATATTCCATTGTGTGGATATACCACGCTTTGCTTACCCATACATCAGCTGTTGGGCACTTGTATTGTTTCTACTTTCTGGCTACTATGAATAAACGCTGCCATGAGCATTTGTGCATGAATTTTATATGACTATATGTCTTTAATTCTCTTGGATAAAATACCTAGACGTGGAACTGCCGGGCTGTATGTTAATTGTGTGTTTGACTTCATGAGGAGCTGCCAGACTCTCCTTCCACAGCGGCTGCATCATTTACACTTCTCCCAGCAGTGTGTGAGTGTTCCAGTTTTTTTTTTTTTTTTTTAATCTCTCTGAGAAGCCCTAATTTAAACATAACTATGCTGTCCTCCAAAAGTTCCCAGCAGAAATACTTCTTGTTTTCAGCAGTTGGCTGTGATGCTTGCTGGAGTGAGCTATGGTTACTGAGTACACAACTGAGATTTATCCCCTGAATTTTACTGGTCCATAGATTGCAGTTTAATTTTGTTAGAACTCTGAGGACAAGAATTGCCTTTTCCAAGAAAGACTATTATTTATGAATAGGCAATTGATTGATTTTTTAGCAACAAATCACTTAAGTTGTGAGCTACATAATCAGACACTGTGATACGTGGCCTGCAAGCCAAGATCTCCCTTTCCTGTGGGTGAGCTCTGGTGGGTTGTGCTCCACCTGCCTCTGGGGCTTGGACATGTTGCCCTATGGATGGCACGTGGGTACTTTTTCTGCGTGGACATCTGTAGGAAAACCATGCCCCTGCTGTAGAGGAGTGTAGCCAGCCTCGTGGAGCCGAGGTGGGACTTGAACTGCACTAGCCCTCAGGCAGTGTAAATCCCTAGAGACTTGGCCCTGGTCCTGTGTACCACTCTCGTCCCATGAACTGGACTGAAATTGGTTGAACTGATTTCCTGTTTGAATTTTGGGCTGATTTCATCGTCCATTTCTAAAGCTCTTTTAATTGGAAAAATCACCACAGAAATATAAAGAAAAGGAAAGGAGTTTTTAAAGGCACGGAAGCAGTAGCTGACTTTATATTTTTGGTCTCCAAAATCACTGCAGATGGTGATTGCAGCCATGAAATTAAAAAATGCTTACTCCTTGGAAGGAAAGTTATGACCAACCTAGACAGCATATTAAAAACCAGAGACATTTCTTTGTCAACAAAGGTCCATCTAGTCAAGGCTATGGTCTTTCCAGTAGTCATGTATGGATGTGAGAGTTGGACTATAAAAAAGGCAGAGCACCGCAGAATTGATGCTTTTGAACTGTGGTGTTGGAGAAGACTCTTGAGAGTCCCTTGGACTGCAAGGAGATACAACCAATCCATTCTAAAGGAAATCAGTCCTAGGTGTTCATTGGAAGGACTGATGTTGAATCTGAAACTCCAATATTTTGGCCACTTGATGCGAAGAGCTGACTCAGATGAAAGGACCTTGATGTTGAAAAGATTGAAGGCAGGAGGAGAAGGGGATGACAGAGGTTGAGATGGTTAGATGGCATCACTGACTCAGTGGACATGATTTTAGGTGAACTCCGTGAGTTGGTGATGGACAGGGAGGCCTGGCGTCCATAGGGTTGCAAAGAGTCGGACACAACTGAGCGACTGAACTGAACTGACTATGTTTGTAAGTTGTAGGTTAAAAATGATTCCCCAAATATATAGCTTCAGAATGTTTTCAGTGTCTTTAGTGGTTTTTTCCCCAGCTATTTACTTTTTACTGTGATAAAAACATCACATAAAATTAGCCATTTTAAAGTACACAGTTCAGAGGATTGGTCTTTTCTTTTTCTTTTAGTATGTTCAAAGTGTCGTGCAGCTGTGATCATTATGTGATTCCTGAACGTTTTTATCACCTCCAAGAGAAACCTGGTACCCATTAAGAGTTCAGTCCCCATTCTTCCTCCACCCCTGGTGCCTTTGGAAACCCCTAATCTACTTTCTGTCTCTACGTTTTTGCCTAACTGGACATTATAAATGGAGTAATACAGCATATTTCCTTACGTGTCTGGCTTCTCATATTTAGCATAAGGTTTTCAAGATTCATTCACGTTGTAGCCTGTACCAGTGTTTCATTCCTTTTTGTGGCTTTGAATAATATTCCATTGTGTGGATATACCACGCTTTGCTTACCCATACATCAGCTGTTGGGCACTTGTATTGTTTCTACTTTCTGGCTACTATGAATAAACGCTGCCATGAGCATTTGTGCATGAATTTTATATGACTATATGTCTTTAATTCTCTTGGATAAAATACCTAGACGTGGAACTGCCGGGCTGTATGTTAATTGTGTGTTTGACTCATGAGGAGCTGCCAGACTCTCCTTCCACAGCGGCTGCATCATTTACACTTCTCCCAGCAGTGTGTGAGTGTTCCAGTTTCTCCACATCCTCACCAATGCTTGTTTTTTTTTGAGCATTTCTAGTGGACATAAGATAGTAGAGCTAGTATCTTACTGTGATTGGTTTTGTTTTGTTTTTTTCTTTGGCCACACCTCGAAACATATGGGATCTTAGTTCCCCAACCAGGGATGAAACTCGTGCCTCCTGCCTTGCAAGCATGGAATCTTAACCACTGGACCACTGGGGAATTTCCTTACTGAGGTTTTGATTTGCATTTCCCTCCGTGTTTTGACAGTCTCTGTATGACCCAAGTTTTCTCCTTGTATCCTAGCCTGTTAGCCTTAGCTACTATACCCACCTTTTTGTGTCTCTCAACAGGCAGAGGAAGAAGAGTTAGGGTAAATTAAAAGTAGAAAATACTGATAAGGTACATATTAATTTTTTGTCTTCATCTTAGATAAGACATTCTAAGAGGCATAGATGTGAATTACATAATGAATCATAATCTGTGTGTATGTAAAGAGCCAGCTTATTCAATGATTTGATGTTTAAAAGCTTTAAACTAGTAATATATGGTAAGAATTAAAATCGTTTAAAAAAAAAAGGCAGAGGAAGTGTGACGCCAAAGCTTTAGCCAGGCGATTGAGATAAATGTCCACAGTGATAAGTCATGTTGAAGTACCACTGATACGATGTGATGATCACTTTTTCTCAGTGGTCTTTCTCCCAGAAAACCAGTCTAATCATGAGAAAAACACCCACCAAATCTCCATAGAGGGCATTTCACAAACTCTCTGACTAGTATTCCTTAAAACTGACATGGTCATTAAAGCAAGGAGTGTCTGAGAAGCTGTCGCAGCCTAGGAAGGCAGGGTGAATATGCAGTAGGGTCTCATGATGGGATCCTGGGGCAGAAAAAGGGCACCACATTAAAGCTAAGGGAACTTGCATCTTAGGTAATAACAGTGTATCAATATTGGTCATGGATTTGAAAAGCTTAACCGTGGGGGAAACTGAGAGTGGGATGTATGGAAACTCTGTACCAACTGTTTGCTTTCTGTAAATCTAAAACTGTTCTAAAAAATTTTAGTTTACTTTTTAAAAAATTACAGATAAACACGCAAAACAGTTGGAAGTGTTTTTCTTTCGTCAAAGTGTGACCATACTCTATAATTATGGTTTTTTAGTATACTTGAAAAGCAGGGTGGGCCAACTATGGCCCAAGGGCCAAATCCCAGACCACAGCCTTCTTTTTGTGGAGCCCTCTAGCTGAGAATGGGTCTTACATCATTAAAGGGTTGTAAGAAACAAAAACAAAGAAGAATATGTGTCCGAGATTGTACGTGGCCCACAAAGCCTTAAATATTTACTCTCTGGCCCTTTTCAGAAGAAGTTTGCCAACCTCTGATGTCAAGTGAAATGAGAAAGCCTTAAAAATATTTTATGCGTGTGTGCATGTTCAGTTGTTCCAGTTGCGTCCAACTCTTTGTGATCCCGTGGACTGCAGCCCGCCAGGCTCCTCTCTCCATGGGATTTCCCAGGCAAGAATACTGAAGTAGGTTGCCATATCCTTCTCCAGGGAATCTTCTCGATCCAGACATGGAACCCACGTCTCCTGCATTTGGCGGGCAAATTCTTTACCACCACTGAGCTATTAGGAAAGCCCAAAATATTTTATACAAACACTTAAAAGAAATATTAGTCTTTTATGATAGGGTGGAATGTTTATCAGTGGTCACTGACCATCGATTTCACAAATAATTTGGACTCTAGGCACTTTTGTATAAAAATAAATCAGACATGGATGCTGAATCAGAGGAGATGCCTTGTTTCTCTCACTGCTTTTCTTCTGATGACACACAGCACACTCCTGAAAGTTTTCCAGACCTGTTCTTGCCTGTCTTAGCTGGAATTGTACTCTGGGACAGGAGACAAACAGGCAGAAGAAAACCCCATAGACTCTTGGAAGTACCATAGGTGTTTGTGTCCAGTTTACTCTTGGAGTATAAACATTACAGTGATCTGCGTTGATCACTGAAAGGGCTGACTTTCCCAGGGACATCTTGATAGTATTTGTAAAGCACAGAGTTGGTGATGAGGATCAAATAAAAAATAATTGTGTATGTTCTCTTCACAAAGCTTTCAAAAGTGCAGGTGTTGCAAAGATGCTGTGAAGGGCTAAAATCATTTTCCTCTGCAAATAATTTTTCTGACACTATTAACCCCAATGTCATTAAAGAAATCACAGTTCTGAGAAGACAGCAGTGAGTAGCACTGGAATCAAGGCCCACTGGGAGGTCCCAGTGGAGAATCTGAGCAGAGATGTTCACTTAACCAGCTTCGGTCTCATGGCAGTGGCGGGGTGTGTGTGTGTGTGTGTGTGTGTGTGTGTGTGTGTGTGTGTGTGTGT
>SJYC01020279.1:0-52706 GCA_006408675.1 Madoqua kirkii | reverse complement strand
GGGAGGGCTGGCGGGGTAGGGGGAGTAGGAGACTTAATTTTAAAGAAATGTAGACATTATTTTGAGGGCTTCCCTGGTGGGTCAGACAGTAAAGAATCTGCCTGCAAGGCAGAAGACCCAGGTTTGATCCCTGGGTCAGGAAGATCTCCTGGAGGAGGGCATGGCAACGCACTCCAGGATTCTAGCCCTTGGACAGAGGAGCCTGGTGGGCTACAGTCTACGGAGTCGCAGAGTCAGACACAACCAACCGACCTAATACTTTGACACTTTCAGACATTATTTTGACTTAATAATGACTTTCAGCCAAGTAAGTGTCCCTGTTTTTTGGGGGAAATGAGTGTGTCAGGAGTAGGCAGGCAGAGAGCCTTTGCTAGAGTCCATTCGTGTTGTGTTTTCTCACAGACTCCAACGTGAGTACTGACAGTTTGCGCTGTAGGCAAGGCTGACCTAGAGAGATTTGTGCTACAAACTCCTGATGAAAATTCTGACTTAGCGAGAGACCAGAAATTACTTGACTGATACCACTCCATTGTATTCGAGGGTGGTTTCGTTAAGTGGTAGGTACTGTTACTCAATCAAATGTAAAGCATGGTAGATAATGTTTACTGTAAAAGGTTTGAAGAGCACACCGGTTCATTTAGTGCAAAACTTTACATTGTGTTCTGGTTTTAAATAGAAATGAAGAAATGCCAGGCTTTTTTTTTTCCTGTGAAATTATGGCCTGAGGATAAGAACATGCCATCCGTGTGAAAATCCAGAGGAAGAAGAGTCGAAGCAGAGGAACAGGTTAGATTCCTAGCCCTCCTGCCTCACTCCATTGTATTCGAGGGTGGTTTCGTTAAGTGGTAGGTACTGTTACTCAATCAAATGTAAAGCATGGTAGATAATGTTTACTGTAAAAGGTTTGAAGAGCACACCGGTTCATTTAGTGCAAAACTTTACATTGTGTTCTGGTTTTAAATAGAAATGAAGAAATGCCAGGCTTTTTTTTTTCCTGTGAAATTATGGCCTGAGGATAAGAACATGCCATCCGTGTGAAAATCCAGAGGAAGAAGAGTCGAAGCAGAGGAACAGGTTAGATTCCTAGCCCTCCTGCCTAGTAGGATAGCTGCTAGGAACGTGTGGCTATTTAAGTCAGTCGGAATTAAATAAAGTTAAACATTTAGTTCCTCACTAAATATTTAATCTCACTAGCCGCATGCTCAGTGCCCAGTAGCCAGGTGTACAGATAGAGAACATTTCTGCCAGTGCAGAAAGGTCTGTCGGACTGCGCGGTCCTAAAGTGCTAGGGAGGTTGCTGGATTCACGGAACTGAAAGAGCCCACGTGGCTGCAGTGTAGAGATGGAGAAAGAAGGGACTCAAGAGAGGAGGCAGAGAGGCAACAAGGGTGTCTGATCAGGGATGCCTTGTACACCATCAACATTTTAAGGGCATCTGGGAGCCGCTGGAGAGTTTTCAGTTGAGTGGAGCAGTGATGGGGCTTGTGTGCGTCTGTGTGTCTTTGCCCATTTTTAAAAAGAGACCATTACTCTATGGAGAAGGAATCACAGCAGCTATTGCAGTTGTGTAATCTAGGTGAGAAACAATCAGATCTTGAACTGGAATGATGGCTTTGGCAACGGATTGGAGGTTGTTTTTTCAGGTGAAAGTGAAAGAACTTACGTGTACTGGTGGGGAAAGACCATGGAGGGCTTCCCTGGTGGCTCAGACGGTAAAGAATCTGCCTGCAATGCAGGAGACCCGGGTTCAGTCCCTGGGTCAGAAAGATCCCCTGGAGAAGGGAATGGCTACCCATTCCAGTACTCTTGCCTGGAGAATCTCGGGGACAGAGGAGCCTGGTGGGCTACCGTCCTTTGGGTCACACAACTGAGCAACTAACACTAAAGACCAAGGAAGGAATATGGTTGGGTGGCATCCAGGGCATCAGTGCTCCCGAGTTCTGTTGCAGATTTATCAGTCTGAGATGGCTGTTAAGACACGTACATGCAGACGTCGAATAGGCAGCTGGATAGCGAGTCTGGAGTTCTCGGGAGGCAGCTCCAGAGCTGGAGGCATGAATTCAGGGATACATAGCTAGTGTTTTAAAACTGGGGGGTGGAGTGAGACTCTTGGGAATGCAGGAAGAGAAGAGGGCCCAGCACTGAGCCCTGAAGCATGCTAGTATTGGAGCAGGGGAGTGAATCCTTGTTCCAGCTGAGATGTTATAGTCATTCTCATGGGAACACATCTCGTACTTTCCACCACTGTGCTAAAGATGATGAAGACGGTGATGATAATGCTCTAAGTACCATGCATGTCATTTCAGGCTCCAGGAGGGCAGGTCCTGCCTCTGCCTTGCTTACTGTGTTGTATTTCAATGTTCAGCTCTGTGCAAGGTCTTAATAAATATTTATGGAATAAATGAAACCTTTGACAGGAACCATGAGCCTCCCGATTTTAGGAAGCTGAGGCTTAATAGGTGAAGCATCTTGTCTAGGGCACAGAGCTGTTGAGCAGTGGTGGTGGGACTCGCCCATGTCCATCTCACTTCAAAGCTGTGCCTTTCGCCATGCGGAACCTCCAGGTGCTACTCACAAGGGCCCTTGGCCTCGGTTTGGGGTCAGAGGCCACGGCCACCTTTCAAGATTCAGTTTCAACACTGGAAGCTTCCCTGGACCTCTCAGCCCCACGAGATCTTCCAGCTACTTGTTTCTCATGGTGCTTGTTTTCAGCATCAGTATCAAAACTAAACGTATACTTCATTGATTCTTGTAATTGAACTGTTACCTTTTTCAGAATTCACTTTTTATTTTTCCCAACAAGTGGGTAGGCTCCATTTGGGTCAACCATGCACACTCCTCTTTATTTAATGCCCCCTCACAGGACACCCAGCCCAGTATCTCGGGCATATTTGGTGCTCAGTTGAAGCCAGATCTGATTCTGTCACTCCTGCCTCATTCCAGGTCTTTGGGTTCTTTCAGAGGCTGAGATCTGATTGGCTGTATCCTACATCTTTCTGTTTCTAAAACCCCTCTGACCTTGTACCACAGCCTGCTCCCAATCCAGGCTTCTGTAGAGCCATCCACAGCATCTGTACTCATGTCCCCGCCCCAGTCTGAGGACAGGTGAACTGATTATTAAAGGATGGAGAATTTTCAAAGCCATAACGCTAAGCTCCAGCTCTCCCAGATTCTTTGACAGAACTCTTTCTCTCGCATTGATTGAAACTCTGAAGAGCAGTCTGTTGTGAGAACACCTTGGTTCCACAAGTGTGTAAGTTACAGACCTTGATTGGAATTCTTTTTTTAACCTTTGAGCCTAAGTCTTGCTGCTGCTGCTGCTGCTAAGTCTCTTCAGTCGTGTCCAACTCTGTGTGACCCCATAGACGTTAGCTCACCAGGCTCCCACATCCTTGAGATTCTCCAGGCAAGAACACTGGAATGGGTTGCCATTTCCTTCTCCAATGCATGAAAGTGAGAAGTGAAAGTGAAGTCGCTCAGTCGTGTCTGACTCTTAGCGACCCCATGGACTGCGGCCTACCAGGCTCCTCCATCCATGGGATTTTCCAGGCAAGAGTACTGGAGTGAGGTGCCATTGCCTTTGGCCGGGGGCAATTGTTTCTTTCTGTATATTGCCCTGTTAGCGTTTGCTTTACTCTACTTAGATTTGGATTCAGGCTCTGGCCTCGGTTAAGGGGAAGTGGCAGAAACTAAGAGGCACACTTCACTTATTAAGCTTCAGCTTCCTAAAATTGGGTCGCTAATGGTTCCTGTTAAAGCTTTCCTTTATTCAGTAAATATTTATGAAGACCTTGCACAGAACTAAACGCTGAAATACAACCCAGTAGGAAGTGGCAGAAACAAACAGATGAAGCTGTGAAACTTACCTGGAAAAATATGAACGTTTCACTAAAAGCGTGGTTTGTAAAGGAATCTTTAAACTTGCACATTCCTTATCCCTATCACAAGCTACGCTTTTTCTTTTCTCTGTGAGAGCTGAAGCATATACTCTGTATCTGCTGCCTTATGGGAATCTAGTATTCTTAACATTTCCACTTTTGACTTGGTTTGAGATCTAAGTTTGTGAATTTCAATTAAATGCTTAGATTAGGCATGTGAAAAATCTTTTGTTCCTCTGTTGCTATGAGCAACAGTTGTTAAAGTTAATCTTCCCTTTTAAAGGAATTGTGGGCAAATAAATATATCAATTTTAACAGGATAAAAAAAAAGGTCTTCCTTGAATGTTGTGACTGTTCTGCCCATAAAGTAAATCGTTAGTAGGACCGTAATGATCCAGTGAAGGGAAGAATGCGGTAGAAGTGAATACTCATCCACACTTTGACAAAACATTCCTAAAATACTATTCAAATGAGGAAAGACCACGGGCTGCAGTCGAGTGTAGCCAAGCCTTGAGTCTGACTGCGTTTATTATTGTGGCCAAAGAGAAGCCGTGTGTAGTGGTTTACGTAGGAAACCCATGATTTATCTGAAATTTCCCAACTTTCTGTCTTCTTTAAAAAAAAAAAAAGACTTTGCCTCTCCTCCTCCCCACACTGCGCATTATCTCCTCTTTAAAGACTTCATTTGTCCTGATGTTTGTCTCATTGCTCTCCACCCTACTTCAGCCTCAATTTTCCTGACCCGGTGACGGCTGGCTGTTTGATTCTGTCTGTCGTGTGATTGTTTGACTGCTCTGTGCTGTGGAAGCGAGCAGTGTTCACCTAGATCAGCGGTGGTAGTGAAGGCCCAGGTTGGCCCCTCGGAAGGGAAATCTAGAGCTGGCTCCGCGGGGCAGGCTGGTGGGTGAATTTCCGTGGATTCACTCTGCAGAAGGGCACCGGAATGGGGCCGGCCCGTGGCAGCCAGTTCCCCAGTTAGAGGCCTGCGGGCTGGGAACTGGACTGACTGTTGCAGGGATATATGCGTGCATGGGCGTGTGCTCACTCGCCTCTCACTCTTTGTGACCCCGTGGACTTTTAGCCCGCCAGGCTCCTCTGTCCATGGGAATTCTCCAGGCAAGAATCCTGGAGTGGGTTTCAGGGATGTATATCGATAATGTAATTCACTCTCCCTCGGAGAATACAGGACTCAGTGAAGAGATGCCCTTTGTCCTTCTCCTCCATCCTTGCCTCCTCCCCAGCTCACTCTTGAGAGCAAACCTTGAAGCACTAGCCCTTGGCACAGTTTGCAGGAAGAAAACATAGCTTTCTTCTGTAAATTTCAGAATAACCTGTGGAGCCCTCCACCTTCAGGAACGGGTCAGACACCCACCTCCCAGCCCCTCTGTGTAGCCATCTATGCACCTTGTGTGTTGGGAAACAGTGATTTCTTTTTTGAAACAATAGTTTCATTTTAATTTTAAAAATTTAAATTGGATTTTTATATTTTTTTAAAATACCAGTTTTAAAAGCAGAGATATAATGTTTGGATATTAATTCCAAAAGATATTCTGGGTTAAGAGTGAGAACTTAAATGAACATATAGTGTTTGAGATGAATATTCTCTTAACTCATCAAGGAATGTTTTTTATGTGTAAATATAGAAAACCATGCCTCTCGTATGTAAAGTACATTTCTTTTCACTATTGTCAGTTCTTTTTCCAAGGTCAATATTTCACCCAGAAATTCTTTATTCCTATATTTATCTATAGCAATAATTATATAGTTCTAAAGCTGTTCATTCAAGGAACTTGCATTTTTTTGTTGACGACTTTTAAAGAAAGTCACAATGGAAACAAGACATCTAAACCCTCGGTTTCATCAAGGTATCAGAAGCATTCTTCCAGTTATAGAGATAAAAGTTACCTTTGCAAATATAGAAAGGATATTTTACCACTTTATAAGACTGAATCCTTCTAAGTTAATAATTTGGGGGTTGAAGAAAAGATAAGAAAGTTGATTTTCCTTTTCTGGTCTTGAAGACGAAAAGGAAAAGTCCTGTTTGTTGAAAAGCCAGTTATTTTAGAATTTTTAAGGTCACAAGATCAGCTGCCTGAAGGGGTGTGTGTTTGTGTAATATATAAATTTTATTGAAAAACATCTTTATTCATGTTAAAGAATTATGCAAGTGAAAGTGTTAGTCGCTCAGTCATGTCCAATTCTGCAACCCCATGGACTGTAGCCCACCAGCATGGAGTTCTCCAGACAAGAACACTGGAGTGGGTTGCCATTCCCTTCTCCAGGGAATATTCCCACCCCAGGGATCGAACCCATGTCTCCTCATGATGCATGGTTAATGAATGTGGTGAAAATCTCACTTTCACTATTAATAAGGGAAATGCAGAGGAAAACTACAGTGAAATACTAGCTCATTTTTACCAGATTTACTAAAATTAATAAGCCTGATAGTAATCAGTTGTGGAGCAGATGCAGAGAAATAAAAGCTTTCACCACTGCTAATAAAAACGTGAATTGATAAAATTATTAAGATAGCAACTGGCAATGTATGTCAGTTTAAACATTTGCATTCCCATAAGCTTGGAGTGCCACTTAGTATCAATATATGTAAGTATGTACAAGCAAATTCATTGTAGCAGAATTTATAAAAGCAGAAAATTGTCAGAAATCCAAATGTCCATCAGGAAGGGACATTTTAAAGCAACTTTTGTGGTTTTGTCATAAAGTGGAATGCTATACAGTGGTTGAAACAAATGAACTAGAATATTCCTACATATATCAGCACAGATAAATCTTGATAGTGTTTAGAGAAACAGTGAAGGTTTCAGGAGTACATGTATAGTATATCGTTCATGTTAAATTATTTTTTAAACCTCCCCAAAATTAGAGTGTGTAAGCAATGGCAACCCACTCTAGTACTCTTGCCTGGAAAATCCCATGGACGGAGGAGCCTGGTAGGCTGCAGTCCATGGGGTCGTAAAGAGTCGGACATGACTGAGCGACTTCACTTTCACAAGCAATGAAGAAGGAAATGGCAACCCACTCCAGTGTTCTTGCCTGGAGAATCCCAGGGATGGGGGAGCCTGGTGGGCTGCCATCTGTGGGGTCGCACAGAGTTGGACACGACTGAAGCGACTTAGCAGCAGCAGCAGCAGCATTTATGGATACATGTGCTCAGGCTTCCCACGTGGCGCTAGTGGTAAAGAGCCTGCCTGCGAGCGCAGGAGACATAAGAGATGCAGGTTCAGTCCCTGGGTAGAGAAGCTCCCCTGGAAGAGGGCATGGCAACTCACTCCAAAATTCTTGCCTGGAGAATCCCATGGACAGAGGAACCTGGAGGGCTGACACGACTGAAGCGACTTAGCATGCATAATGAATTTCATTAATAAATATCCTAATTTTGAATTTTGGTGTGAAGCCCACTTGGTCACTTAAAAAAATGTATGGCTAGTATTAGGATTTGTACTTTAATATTCATGAAATATTATATGAATATTCATAAGTCTGATTTTCTAATTTTTTTCTTCCCTTCTTTTGATGCTCCCTTGATTAGATTTTTTTGTTCTAATGTTCTTCTGAGTTCCTGAAAAGAATTTGGAAGCTTTCACTGTTTTCCATGGAACAGTTCACCTTTCACTGAAATTGTGTGTTCCTTGCCATTTAGTAGAGTTCACATTCATGACTTACTTGGTCTTGTACTTTTTCTGGGGGATTTAGTTCTTGGCTAACAGTTTTGGTGTCTGTACAACTGATTAGATTTTTCCCTGTCATCGGGGGCCAGTTTGGTATTTATATTTTCCTGGATAATCGTCAGTGTTTTCCAGTTGATTGGACGAGGTAATCCCTTAACATACTTTACTTTCCTACTGTATCTCTGGTTGTTCCTCTGTTCTCATTTATTGCTCAGTTTGTGCTTTTTCATTTTTTCTTTTCAGGTTTTAGGTTATCTAATTGCTCAGCTGTTTTGCATATTTCTTTTTAAAGTAACCCTCTCAAGTTTATTGTTATTAGCTATTTTTTCCAATTCCGTTATTTTGACTTTTTATCTTTATTCCATCCTTCCTTCTGCTTTTTTGTTTTTTGTAACTTCTTGAGATTGCTTAATTTATTTTCATTATTTATTTAGTCATATTAGCAGCTAAAGCTGTGGATGTTCTTTTTCTCTGATGGTTTGGGGTGAACTTGAACCTGTCACGTTCTTCACAACCATCCCCTCTTCATCAGATTTAGCCTAAGAAGACACAGGCCTAACGTTTCTTCAGATATCTATTTCCTTATGAAGGTTTCCCTGTCCCGTAAAGCTTATTAAATAAATGTGTGTGTTCTTCTGTTAATCGGTCTTTTGTCAGTTTAATTTTCAATCCTGCCAAGAACCCTAAGAGGGCTGAGGAAGGCTTTTTTCTCCCCTCCAGACCACTGAACCCTGCTGTAGTTGTATCATGTTACGATTTCATGGTTATTTGGTACTTAATCACCAGTATTCAGTTTTGAATTCCTCCTTATATCAGAACTTCGAATCCGTGATAGCTCAAACCTCTCCACAAAAGCTTAGATGTGCTAGACACACTACCTTTTCCTGATGCAGTGTGTGGCCAAAGAAATCATCTCAGGTGCACAAAGCGTCCCCAGTGCTGAGCCAAGGTGCTGCCCAGGTGAGCCCGACAGTCCTCGAAGTAAGTGAGCAGCACCGTCCTGGCCACTCAGGTGTGCGGGCAGCTTTCGTCCACTGCAGGCCAGAGCTGGGTGGGAAGCAGTTACGCTCGGATTCTTGAGCAGTGACAGCACTGTTGCTCTCTCAGGCCGACCTGTGCAGTAGTGAAGACCTGATCCTAGAAGCTTCTTCCTACGTCTGATCCCCTGGAATCCTCTTATGGCAGAGAAGGGTATCAGATGCAGTGACCTTGATACCCTTCCCAACCCTGTGGGTGTCCTGGGGCTCCTCTAAATATCCAGAACCTGGGAGATATATGGGATAATGAAAATGACTCCATGGGAGATACGTGATGTCCTTCATAGCCACTGTTGTCATTTTCAAGGCAAATAGACCTGGTATTTCTTAGGAATAGCAGAGAACTGTTATAGATGAAATGGAAGCAGTTTCCTTAGAACTCTGTAGGGTTTACATTATTCTCGTATTTTCAGGTCAAAGGATGGACAGGTTAGCCTCTACATCAAACCTGGTTGTGTGAATATGATAAATAACTGTGATCTGGTACGTCTTCTATGTCCTTTGTATGCACACACTGCTTTATTTTTATTCATGTGTGAGAATAGAGAAGGATTGTAAGAAGGAAGCAGAATGCTGTACAAAAACTCTCTATTGTTACTACAGTAGGGTTACTACACCCTAAAATGTGTTGGATTTTGCATTAGATGCGAGGTTGTGTGCATATTTTTAGGATTTCAGGTCTTTATTGCTGGACACTAGTGGCTTTACCGGGTGCTTCCTTGACTAACACCGGGGGCTGTGCAACCCCCACACTGACTTCACGCTGGACTTCCTTTGTCATAGGGTACCACGTTTCTCCAACCAGAGTGGTTTTTCCAATGCCTGTGTTGTTTCTGGCTCTCCACTCTCCCCACCTCGGAATTCTTTTACCTCTTCATCATTGTAAGCCATGCCCTGTGAGTTCGTGAAGAGTTGCCTTAAGTTTTCCGTTTCCTGAAATACATCTTTTAATTCTTCATTCTACCTTAGATCTTTAGTATATGCCAACTGTGGTCATTCTAGCCCTTCTGTGAAGACTGGTTCAAGAGTCGACAGGTGGCCTTTTCTGGTGCTTGAGACTTGAGGGGGAGTCTGCTTGAGGCTGGGAAACAGCTGGAGAAGGGGACAATTTTTCTCATCCTCCTAGATGTTGTTCTGCCTGGGTGCTGCCTGGAACCATGGTCCTCATCTTGCTGCCAGCCTCAGAATGAAGCCCGCAGGGAGGATGGCAGGGTCGTGATGGACAGAGGCGAAGTCTTCAGTGACACTGTTGAGCCATGGAGCCAGACAGCACTGGAGTCCCAGGCACCCTTGTATTAGGTGGGATGATGGTTCTTCTTGTTGTGTGATCCAGCTGCAGACCAAAAGCTTTCATCTGCAGCAGAAACCTCACCCTTGCCCCTCTGTGTGGTGTTGCGATTCTGGAATGTAGGCTTTGGGATCTTGATGGATCAAAATGCTGGCTCTTCTGTCTGCTTGGTAGCTTCACGATATCATGCATGGTGCTGTTAACTTTGCCTTAAAGGGCTTCCCAAGGTGGCTCAGTGATAAAGAATCCGCTTACTGACGCAGGAGACATGGGTTCAATCCTTGGGTCAGGAAGATCCCCTGAAGAAGGAAACGGCAACCCACTCCAGTATTCTTGCCTGGAGAATCCCATGAACAGAGGAGCCTGGTGGGCTACAGTCCGTGAGGCCGCAAAAGAGTCAGACACGACTGAGTAAACAGTGACAACAGAGAGGCTTAAGTTTGTTTCAGTGCCAACATAATTATATCAGTTAATCCTTTTATATTACCGTTTCCTAGATGAAGAAAACTGAGGTTGAGAGAAATTCAGCTTGTGAGTAAGAACTGAAACAAAAACAGATAAATTTGACCCAGCTTCTCAGAGCCTCATTGGTTAATGTGAAAAATGGTGATATCATGTTAATGCCAACCTCTTAGAATTGTTGGGAGGATTAAATGAGATGATTTTCATGCAGGACATATTACACAAACATCATTCAATAAATAGCTTCTATTATTATTATTATTATTGGTATCACTGTTATTGTATTCTCTGTTGTCTTAGGGTTTACAACAGAAAAGTGACCCATGAGCCTTTGAAGTACCTTAATAGGTCTCTTTTCTTTTATTGCCCATCTTCTTGAAACAGTCCTTCCACACTCAACGTTCAACAAATATTTGTTGAGCATGTGCTCTATAATGATATGAATGATGGCTGGCTATTTTTTTTTAATACCCTCTGATCTCATTTTCCTGTTCATTGCTTTACTATAATCTGACCTTTCAAAAGTAAACAGTGATCCTCTTAATAAATCCAGCGGGATGTCAATCAGGGTTCGTTCAGGAAAACAGGCTCCTGTCTGTATTCTAAGGGATAAAGGGCTTAGTACAGAATCAGCTGCTTTCACCCCTGTTGGAAGAGTGAGGAGAGGCTGCCGCTGCAGGTCAGGGAGGCTGGACAGCAGAGCCGGCTGCAGTTTCATGGGCTTCCACTGATGGCCTGTCTACACTGCGGGGAGGGGACGGCTTTCGGGACCCAGGCTAGGAAGCCACTGCCAGCCTCCATGGGCGTCCTGCCCTCGGACAGACCACCAGCAGCCACACCCGCTGGATGCACAGAGATGTGGTCCCGGCCTCGGCGGGGTCCCTCGCCCACCCCACTCCTTCTCTGCTCTTGTGGTGACCCGCTGCCTCCTCTGCCCACGTGACACGCCCCTCGCCGATTCTGACTTTGTCCTCTTCCGGGTGCTTGTGGCTCTCCTCCCACCTGGGACTCTCAGACACGTGGCCCTGAGCATGAGGTCAAAGCTGTAATGTGATGCACGTGTATTTTCCATTTAGATTTTATAGACTTTTATGATGTTTAGTGTTTTGAATTTTTGTGGTTTTGCTTTTATGCTTTTTGTGTTGTATGCTCAGACACTCAGTGGTGTCCAGCTCTTTGTGACCCCATGGACTGTATCCCTCCAGGCTCCTCTGTCCATGGGGTTACCCAGGCCAGAATACTGCAATGGGTTGCCATTTCCTTCTCCAGGGGTTCTTCCCAACCCAGGGGTCAAACCCGAGTCGCCAGAGTCTCCTGCACTGGCAGGCAGGTCCTTTACCACTGGCGCCCCCCGGGAAGTCCTTAGGTGTTTTATAAAATGCCTAGAAAGCCTTTTTCTGCGTGAGGATTATGCAAATATTCATTATTTTTCTTCCAGTCTGTTTTTTTTTTTTTTAAGAATTCTTTTTTACATTTAATCTTCACATCACTTTCCCATCATAATTTAACATGCTCAAAGCCAAACCCACTACGACCTGTCCTTTGTCCTTTGTCTGCCTTCCAGGGATGTCTGTATCACTGTAGTTTTTCACCATCTGGGCTCAGGGTCCTTTTCTAATTTTTTCTTTTTTTTGCTTTTTAATTTTTACAATGTTGTGTTTCTGCCATACAACAGCGCGAATCAGCCATAATTATACACCTGTCCCCTCTGATTGAGCCCACTCCTCTCCCCCATCTCGCCTCTCTTGGTCATCACAGAGCACCAGACCTGGCTCCCTGTGCTGTCCAGCAGCTTCTCACCAGCTCTCTCTTCTACACAGGTTTGTGCATATATGTTGATGCAAGGTCCTCTTTGATTCTGCTATCATCCAGCCTCTTTCTCGGCCCTTTCTGTAAGACATTCTCTTTGCTCTCCACAGTAACCTTTGACTCTCTCCTTTGTTTTCTTTGGGTCTTCCTCTAACTCTTTAAAAATCAGTGTGTTTTTTTTTTCTTTTTCAGAGTCATATGTAGGTAGGGCCAGATACCTTGTTGCCATTTTATCACCAAGGCAGTCACGGTGCTTGACACACATGAGAACCTGTATGTATTGAATGACTTGGGAAATACCAGTGAATGAACGTTCTTCTGTCCTTGTGATCTGTTTTCAGGATATTTCCACATTGGCATCCAGATGTTACCTGCAAAATTAGTGTCCCAAAATAGCCTCCTGCAGTAAACATGGTACATCTACACAAGATATTGTGTACCATTCTTACCAAGAACATGGTAAGATACGGACATGTTAACCTTTTTAGTTGGACATGCTGATAATTGAGTGACCATCCCTAAAGGTGTCCCTGAGGGGTCAGTGGAATCTGGAGAGGCAATTTCTTTAGGCTTATCCTAGGATTCTGATAATAGTTCCAAGTGTAGTCTTTTTTTTTTTTAATATTATAGAGAAAAATGCAAGTTTATCAGACTTGCAGACAGGACAAGGCAGCAAAAGATCAGATTCATGAGAGAATCAGGACCTTAATGTCGCACAGACTTGGATACAGTAATGAACTAAATGAAATCCAATGCAGCTTTAAAGGCCTTGCTCCAGGGTCTACAAATCTATTGCATGAATATAGGATCGTCTAGGGAAACACGAGGGGAAAGGGTGAGAAAGTTTTCATTGATAATTTGGGCTCAGCATAAATAATGTAACCTGATTTCTGAAAATGCAAAGGTACTCTTATATAGTCAGAAGAGTAAATTCTGATTTTTTCCTGTGATGTTATACCTAGACTGTTGGGTTTGGTTTAGGGGTATTAGTCATCTGGAGCTTGTTCAGAGCTCAGGGCTTAGGGAGAGTGAAGAGCCCGGAGACAAAGTCACAGGTGGAGTGGATAGTGAGAAGGCGAATGTTTAGTCTGAAGAGGAGGGCATCAGGAAGGTATCTCAGTACTGAGTGATCCTGTAATTTGCTCTCTAAACCAGAACTCTTTGAGAGTGAAAGAAGGTGCTATTAGTGCTTATGCTGGGCTGATGTGCATACAACTAGGACTGTCCTGGGCAAATGAGAACATGATCACCTAATGACGATGATCTGACATACTTGAAGGTCTGTTATAGGAAAGAAAGTTTGGACTTTGCCTGTTCGAGTGATAGGGCCAGTGGGCACAACTGCAAGAAGACCCGCATGTTCTTCCCTACAATGAGCCCCAATCTGATACCTGGTTGTTGAAGAATGGAATAGATTACCTTACAAGGGGGTGTGTTCCCCACCACTGCTGATGCCAAGAGTTTTAGCTGCCCTTTCTAAGTCTTGGTAATGTACAGATCAGGTGAACGAAATCGTGCCAGTCCCTCAAGTGTTTGTGTGCTCACGCTTCCTAAGTGCTCGGCAGGCGTCGTTTTTTCTCATTGCGTTTGGCGTGGCCATTTGTGTGTTGCTGGCCCTGTGCCTAGCGAAGGTTAGAACCGTGGCTGCCATGGCATTTCCGACAGGCCTGGCTCTGCAGTGAGTTGATCCCCTGTCCCAGCTGCAGGCTCCAGTCGCTGTGGGTTAGGGCACTAACAGCCTCTACTGCTGTTGTTCATTTCTTCTTGGTTCCTGCATGCCTCTCTTTTTATTTCTGTCTCCACGAGTCTTGGCTTTCATGCTAAATCGAAGATGTCTCTCTTCCACGAGGGAGCAGCCCCTTATATGATCAGGGATCCCAGCTTTGGGTCTGCTCATGTCTTGCTGTGGGTGCTGTGGTCTTTCCTTGGTTTCCAGGGAGCTCTGATTTCATGCTTGAGTGTCCGGTCCTTTCTTCAGGTGTTTACAACAGAAGAGGCACCTACGACTGTTTCTGTTTTTCTCTTTTATAAATGAGGTTTAGAAAGGTTAGATGATCTGCCGGAAGTGACCCATCCAGTAGGTGTCTCAGCTGGACCCAAGCCCAAGTCTCCTCGTTTGTCCATTCAGATTCATCTGAATGATAAACACACTGGCCTTTTTTTTTTTTAATACTAAAATACCATCAACTGTTAAAAGTAACAAACTATTGTAGAGGAATCTCAGATGCATTACGTGAAATTGATGATTCAGCCTTTAAAAAATTATTATACCCTGCAGCCCTTTTACTTATTTTTCCCACCTGCCTGTTCCCTTCATGATGCCACAGAGGTATCATCTCTCTGTTTATGTGCTGTAGCCCTTTGGCAGACGCAGACTATTGCAATATCTAAGATGTCTACACCTGCCGAAAATCAGTTTTCACTTCTTTGGCGACAGTATCACTCTTACTCACCCATTGAGAACGCATGGACTAAGGAAGGAAGCCAAATTCAAGTGGTTGCGTATGGTAGGAATCCATTTCTATGGCATTCTTGAACAGGAAAATCCATCAGATCAGAGTCTTCAATTCATTTTGCATTTATTTTTGTAAAGGATGTGAGAAAATGGTCTAGTTTCATCCTTTTACATGCCATGGTCCAGTTTTCCCAAAACACCCCCCCACCTTTTCTTTTTAACTTTATTCTACGTTACAATACTGTATTGGTTTTACCATACATTGACAGGACTCAGCCACAGGTGTACACGATCTCCCAATACCGGAGCCCCCTCCCACCTCCCACCCCATATCATTTCTCTGGATCATCCCGTAAAACCCCTTATTGCAGAGAGTGTTTCCCCCCTGTTGTTATGTTCTTGCTTCCTTCATCATAATAATTTTGCCATCATTTTTCATAATAATTGACCATATGTGTGTGAGTTTACTCTTCTGTTCTATTCTGTTCCATTGATCCTTGTGTCTGTTTTATGCCAGTACCATACTATTTTGATTACCATAACTGTGTTCTTCAGTTCAAAGTCAGGGAGCATGATACCTCCAGTTTTGTTCTTCTTTCTCAAGAAACTGTTTTGGTTGTTTTCAGGGAAACTTCTCTGGTAATGAACTACAGAAATAATCCCAGGAAGTAGATATCTTTAAACACATACAGCTTTCTGGAAACACACACGATGTGCAACCGAAGATGCAGTGAAAGAACAGTGTGAACGGAGGTTGTCTGGGGAGTCGTAAGGATTGTGTCCTTGACACACAGGCTAATCTAGATTAATCAAGATTGGAAATCCTAGTTTTTCCTTGGCATTTGCTAAAACCAGGTTGAGATTTAAGTTGAAAAAAAAAAAAGAGCAGAAGGAAAGTGGTTTCTGCTTCTTAGTGGAAGCTGGCTTATCGTTTCTCAGTCTGACTTTTGGTAGAAAGTTTTCCAATTCCTGTGGCAGCCAACATGGGCAAATGTTTTTCTGTTACATTTTCCTTTTTATGGTTAAAGCCAAGACTTTTCTCCTTTACTGTAGGCTTCAAATGAAGTATGTTAGCATCCTGTATCAAGAGGAGCCTAGAGAAGCAGGGTGGTGGAAATACAGGTTTTGCTTTTGGAATACCTTTAACAAAAGTATTTGAATTTCTAAATGTTGCCAAGAAATGGAATTTCTTCCTATATTAACATTCTTTCATATAATCATTGTATGGCATCTGATTCTGAGCCAAAATATTATATTTTAAAAGGTGTGTTGACAAATTAGCTTTTTTTTTTTCTTTTGAAAGTCCTTACTGAATTGTCACATATTCTGGGAAAGTTCCCAGATATTGCTGTAGGGAAGATACGCCTCTCATAATCTTTATACTACAGTACTGAATATGGGCTTCCCAGGTGGCTCAGTGGTAAAAAATCCGACTGCCAATGCAGGTGACGCAAGAGACTCGGGTTCAGCCACTGGGTTGGGAAGATCCCCTGGAGAAGCAAACAGCAACCCACTCCAGTATTCTTGCCTGGAGAATCCCTATGGACAGAGGTGCCTGGTGGGCTACAGTTCATGGGGTCGCAAAGAGTGGGACACGACTGAGCGAGAGAGCACTTTTCCTAGGAACATGGAGAATACAAATGAAACTGAAGACAAATGTCTTCAATTTAAATCACGTTTTCAGCTGACTCAATGTATCCTTGCCCCTAACCTGTCGTCTCCCACAATTACTACAGGTGTTTCTGTAATGCAAGAATCTGCCTGCAATGCAGGAGACCTGGGTTCGACCCTTGGGTTGGGAAGATCCCCTGGAGAAGGGAAAGGCTACCCACTCCAGTATTCTGGCCTAAAGGAGTCCATCGACTCTGTAGTTGGTGGGGTCGCAAAGAGTTGAACACAACTCAGCGACTTTCACTCACGTCACTTATCCCTGTTGGTGTTGACCTTAATTCAGCTGAGATAGCATCTTGTCAGGGTGTTTGTTTTTTAATATTATAAAGTTCCTTTTTCCTCCCCTCTTTCCATTCTGTCCTCTTGAGAAGAAAGTTACCATGTACAGACCACACTTAAGAACTGGGGAGTGATGATGTGCCTCCTCAAGGGTACAGTATGTACATAAATTAAAACAGTATTTAAAAAAACTTATTATTTTGTATTGGCGTATAGCCGATTAATAATGTTTTGATCATTTCAGCTGCACAGTAAAGGGAGTCAGCGATACATATACATGTATCCATTCTCCCCCAAACTCTTCTCCCATCCAGGCTGCCACATAACACTGAGCAGAGTTCCTGGTGCTGTGCACTCAGCTGTCCTTGTTGGTTATCCCTTTTAAGTATAGCAGTGTGTACCCCAAACTCCCTAACTATCTCTTCCCCGCTTCTTTCCTCCAGGCAGCTATAAGTTCATTTTCTAAGTCTGTGTAAAACAGTATTTTTATAAGCTAACAGTGGATAATTGGAAACCAAAATGAGATACCACTGCATGCCTATTAAAATGGCTAAAATGAAAAAAGTAGTGACATTAGCAAGTGCTGATGGGGATGTGAAGTAACCAGAACTCTCATCCGTTGCTGATGGAATGTGGAATGGGACAGCTCCTCTGGAAAAAAGTTGGCCGGTTTCTCATGAAGTCACATACACACTACCATAAAGCCCAACAATCCCACTCATTGGCATTTTTTCTAGAAAAGTAAAAACTTATTCACACAAAAACCTGTGCACAAATGTTTACAGCAGTTCTGGTCATAATTCCCTCTAACTGGAAATGACCCAGATATCCTTCAAGGGGTGAAGGTGTGAGCAGATTATGGCTCTTAAATCCAGTTGAACCCTGCTCAGCAGAGAGAGTGGTGGCAACAGCTTGGATGAATCTCATGGCATTTACTTAGCGAAAGACTTCTGTCTCAAAAGATTCAATGCTGTATACTTCCATTTATTCAACCTTCTTAAAAAGATCAATTTATAGCGATGAAGAACTCATTAGTGTTTGCCAGGGTTTGGGGGCAGGGTGGGAGGAGGAACGTGTGACTACAGAGGGCTAGATGAGGATGTTTGCAGGTGTGATGGAATATTCTATATTCTCATTGTGGTGGTGGTAACTTAAATCTGTACATCTACTAAACACTCCAAAAATGTCAGTCAACTTAAAAAATAGCCTAAATAAAAAGACTCCATTAAGGTCAATACACAATTAAAATTTAGAATTTGAGAATTTCCATGTTGAGAATATTTTCATATGTTTAGAGGGCATTTGTCACCTTATATTTATTTATTAGGCTGAACTGGCTCTTAGCTGTGGCACGTGGGATTTGCGATCTTCGCTGTGGCATGTCTGTTAGTTGTGCATGCAAGCTCTTGTTCTGGTTCGTGGGATCTAGTTCTCTGACCAGGGATTGAACCCGCGCCTCCTGCTTTGGGAGCTCGGAGTCTTAGCCACGGAACAACCAGAGACATTCTGCCTTTTCTTTTAAACTCTTGGTTAGGGATTTTTTTTGGCTCTTCATCTTCTTGTTGGCATACTAGTTTTTTGTTTTGCTTTTTTATTTTTTAATATTGATTCTTAAAAGAGTTTCTTACATATTTTTGTAAGAGTTATATCTTACAAATTTTTGTGAGTTATATCTGCTGTAAATTTCTCCTCCCAGTTCGTAGCTTATTTCTCTCTCCTTTCAGGGTATTTGATGAATGCCAGTTCTTAAGTTAATATAGTTGGCTCTGCCCATCGTCTCATTTATGACTGTACATTTGTTTCTTGTGTAAGAACACGGTATCCTGAGGTCATGAAGTATTCTACTGTATTATCTTTGCAAAGCTTTAAAGATTTGCCTTTCACAATTGGGCCTTCAGATCACTAGGACTTGGTTTTTGAGTATGGGGGGTGGAATGAAGCCAATTTCATTTCTTCCCGTTTACATCTAACTTGTCACCATAGCACTGTGTGTTGAAAAGTCCAGCTTTTCCCACTGAGCAGTAATACATCAACATCTTTCACATCCGTTTCTCTGTATGAAGTGTCAGTCTTTATGTGGTTCTGTTTTTGCATTGTTCTTCAATTTATATTTATTGGTCTATATATTCAGTCCTTTCACCATTATAATATTATCTTAAATATTATAGTTTTATAATGAATCTCAATATTTGGTAAGAAAAGTCTCCTAGATTATTTATATGAAAAGAGTGATTCCATTTGCAAATAATGACACTTTTGTTCTTCCTTACTAATCCTTAATCCCTTTATGTCTTTTTCCTGCCATACAGTACTAGCTTGGACTCACAACACAGTGTTGAAATGAAGTAGTAATAATGGGCACCTTTGTTTTGTTCTAAATCCTACAGGAAATGCTTTCAATGTAAATAGGCATTTTGTGGAACACCTCTATCAGGTTAAGGAAGTTCCCTTCTGTTCTTAGCATATTAAGGCGCTGTTTCTTTTTTTCTTTCTCAAATGTGTTGAATTTTGGTAAAAGGTTTTCTGTTCTCTTTAAGATAATCAAATAAGTTTTCTTCTGTGAATGGCATGTTGCATTAAATATAATTGATAGTTTAATGTTAAGCCAACCTTGCATTTCTAGGATAAACCCAAGTTGGTTATGAATTCATATTGTTAGAGTTTTACTTACGAATACTTTTTTTCAAGTTTAAAATGCCATTTAAGTAACATTCCTACCTATTTCAAGGATATTAGTATTTTAAGTGGCAAATGATGATTGTAAAGTATCTTAGGCTATAAGATGTATTTTGGTTTCAGAGATGTTAAAATAGTTTAACATATAATGTCCTATTGTTTTGTTTTATGTCTACATTCTTAAGTTAACTTGACCTATAATTGTACTTCCTCATTCTTTCCTTGTCAGATTTTGGTATTAACGTTGTGTATTTATACCATGATAAAATGAGTTGAGGAATGTGCCCGCTTTTTCTATTCTATTGATTAAATGATTATAAGAGACAGCATTCCTACCTATTTCAAGGATATTAGTATTTTAAGTGGCAAATGATGATTGTAAAGTATCTTAGGCTATAAGATGTATTTTGGTTTCAGAGATGTTAAAATAGTTTAACATATAATGTCCTATTGTTTTGTTTTATGTCTACATTCTTAAGTTAACTTGACCTATAATTGTACTTCCTCATTCTTTCCTTGTCAGATTTTGGTATTAACGTTGTGTATTTATACCATGATAAAATGAGTTGAGGAATGTGCCCGCTTTTTCTATTCTATTGATTAAATGATATTGGCCGTAATTCATTCTTGACTGTTTGGTTGATCACGCCTGTAAAATCATATGGGTGTAGCATTTTAACTGCTGATATAGTTTGCTTAATGCTTTTGAAACAATTCAAGCTTTCTATTTCTTCTTGATTCAGTTCTTTTGAGTTTCAGTTTTCAGGAATTTGTTTATTCCATTCATATGTCCAAATCTGTTAGCGCAAAGTGATTCATGAGAAATTTATGTATATTTAATCTAGGTAGTAGCATCTGTAGTTGTACTTCCTCTTCATTTCTGCTATTTTCTGTTTGTGTTTTTATTTTCTTCCTTTTTCTGTTCCTGTAGGAGGTTAACCAGTTTTACTTTTTTTTGAAAAAAATTAATTTTGACATTGATATTATTCATCTTTCTTATCATTTGCCTTCTATTATGATTTTCTGCACTTATTATTTCCATTCTTCCAATACTTTGGGTTGATTTTGCTGAATTTTTTTTCTTAAAACTTCTTAAAAGAGATGGTTAAGATTTTGGTCTTTTCCCTTTAAAAATTGTACTTCCTACCTAGTAAAACTAATGGTATTGTTCTTGAATTTGTTTATATTTTTACATGTAGTATTTTATCATTGTTTCACACATTTTATAATTTTTAGCTATTTTTTCCCCATAACAAAGGTTTGTCATTGATTTTGATTTCTGATGCAGTTAAACTGGAGTCAAGAACGTGTATGTATACTGCCATTTGTGTTTAGTTGCCCAGTCACGTCTGACTCTTTTGCAGCCTCATGGACTGTAGCACCAGGCTCCTCTGTCCATGGGAAGAATACTGGAGTGGGTAGCCATTTCCTTCTCCAAGAGATCTTCCTGACCCAGGGATCAAACCCACGTCTCTTCCATGGAAGGCAGAGTCTTCTCCGCTGAGCCACCAGGGAAGCCCATTGCCATTTTAGTGAATATTCTTCAATACATATATGCTTGAAAATGCTGTGTATTCAGCAGGCTGTTTCTTTTCTACATGAGACTTGAGACCACTGTTCTGAGGGGAGAGTGGTCAGGCGCTGCCCATAGAGAGAAAGACCAAAGCCGACTTCCTTCATTGTTACTGGTGGATGGTATTAACTCCCATAGAACTCACAAACATGAACTACTTACTCAGAACTTCTCAATACGTTCAAGAATATATCGAGATAACAACTATTTTTCATGTATACAAAGAAGCATTCTCTTTAATAAGCAGATAAATTCGGGTTTTGCCATTTATAAAATGATTGATGAGCGCTTATAAGAACAGCATGGGAAAAAAGTAATTGCTTTCTTGATTTATGTCCTATTCTGTTTACTTTTACTAATATGATAGTGTGGCATTAGTAATAAAAGCAGTAACCTTTACAGAGTTTTCATCCTGAGCCAGTTGCCAGGTTGAGAGCTTAGACCCTGGAGTTGGACTGCCTCCCTTCAAATCTCAGCTCCCCTACTTAGACCTGAGTGACCTTTCTTTGCTTCAGTTTCCTGAAATGGCGGTACTGGTTGTATACACTGCATAATGTTATTTTGGGAGTAAAACTGGATAATCCTGCTTCTGATAATAGTTGTTGTTGTTGTTGTTCAGTTACTCAGTAATTTCTGACTCTTTGCGACCCCATGGACTGCCTCCTTGTCCATCGTCAACTCCCGGAGTTTACTCAAACTCATATCCATTGAGTCAATGATGCCATCCAACCATCTCATCCTCTATTGTCCCCTTCTCCTCCTGCCTTCAGTCTTTCCCAACATCAGGGTCTTTTCATATGAGTCAACTCTGCATCAGGTGGCCAAAGTATTGGAGCTGCAGCTTCAGCATCAATCCTTCCAATAATTATTCAGGATTGATTTCCTTTAGGATTGACTGGTTTGATCTCCTTGCAGTCCAAGGGACTCTCAGGAATCTTCTCCAACATCACAGTTCGAAAGCATCAATTCTGTGGTGCTCAGCTTTCTTTATAGTCCAACTCTCACATCCATTGGGTTTCCTTGTGGCTCAGTTGATAAAGAATCTGCCTGCAATGTGGGAGACCTGAGTTTGATCCCTGGATTGGGAAGATCCCCTGGAGAAGGGAAGGGCTCTCCACTCCAGTATTCTGGCCTAGAGAATTCCATGGACTGTATAGTCAATGGAAGAGTCAGACACGACTGAGCAACTTTCACTTTCTCACATCCATACATGACTACCGTAGCTTTGACTGTATGGACCTTTGTGGGCAAAGTGATGTCTCTGCGTTTTAATATGCTGTCTAGGTTTGTCATAGCTTTTCTTCCAAGGAGCAAGTGTCTTTTAATTTCATGGCTGCAGTCACCATATGCAGTGACTTTGAAGCCCAAGAAAATTAAGTCTGTCACTGTTTCCATTGTTTCCTCATCTATTTGCCATGAAGTGATAGGGCCAGATGCATCACTAATAATAGTAACCAATATTATATTGACCTTTATTCTGTGTGACACAGTGTGCTAAACTTTTACCATAGACTAATTTAATTTTCACAGACCCCTAAGAAGTTTATATCAACAAACCCCCATATTTAGACTTACTGAGCCTTAGAAAGATATCGGGATAGAAAGAAAGCCTTCTCAGGCCTGCTGACTTGTGTTCCTGCCGTGGGGAGTCCCAGCCAGAGCAGCTCCTGCCTGAGGATGAGCCGGGCTTGTGGGAAGCACACTGGGAAGACGTGGTTGGTGTTAATTTTCATTCAGCTATAGTTGCTTTACACGGTTGTGTTAATTTCTGCTGTACATCAGACCTAATCAGCTGTATGTTTACGTATACCGCCTCTTTTCCACCTGAGGAGGAGTTAACAGGAAAGGAGAAATGGGTTTTAGAGGATTTCAAGGCTGTTAAGGGTCTCCACCCTCTGCCCGTTAATCCATGCTGCGTAAGACAATGCCACTAGTTCTGGAGACTGGAACTCCAAGACCGAGGGGCTGGCTGATCTGCTTCCTGCCAAGGGCTCTCTTCCTGACTTGCAGATGACCCCCTTCTCACGTGTCCTCATATGGCTCTTTGCCATCAGTGTGTGTGGAGAGGGAAGAACTGTTCTCTATTCCTTCTCTTATTGGGGTTCCCAGGTGCCTCGGCAGTAAGGAATCGGCCTGCGGTGCAGGAGATGCAGGAGACTCAGGCTTGATCCCTGGTCAGGAAGATCCCCTGGAGAAGGGAATGGCCCTTCAGTATTCTTGCCTGGAGAATCTCATGAATAGAGGAGCCTGGCGGGCTACAGTCCATGGGGTCGCGAGAGTCGGACGTGCCTTGGCAACTAAACCACCACCTCCACCTGTTTTTTTAAGACCACCAGTCCTATCAGATTAGGGTCCACCCTTATGACCTCACTGAACCCTCATCAATTCCGAAAGACCCCCATTTACGGTTGGAATTTAACATTAGGATTTCGGAAGGGCATAGTCTGCAGTACCTCACCACTGCTCCAGGGGACAAATATCACACCTCCTGTGCCTAGTACGCTCTCTATTACCTCTTGGTGAGTGGCAGTTTAAAAATAAAAAAGTATCACCAGAGGGACTGGGTTCACCTTTGTATCACCAGTGGGCTTATTTCACAGTGTTTGGCACTTCTGCGGCAGATGGTGGCCCTGCGGGGGAGGCCTGGGAGCCCGTCTTTCTGTGCCAGGAGGGCTGTGTTGTGGGTGTGCAGGTCCAATGTCGTCATGCCTCCTGTGATGCATTTCTGAATATACAGATACATCTGGTCGTCAGTCATGTCACAAATATTTAATCCTCCTGCTGTATGCCAGGCACTGTTCATGGGCTTTGACAGTATGTGATAAGCAGCACAGAATACTGGGCTGCCCTAGCGGTGCGTTCCCTGCAGGTTAACTGACCAGTCAGCCGAAACGCGTAGCACAGTATCTGTGCTGAGAAGAATACAGACAGGTGAAGCCACTGGGGAATCGAAGTCTTGGTGGGGTGGGGTGCTATTTTAGAAAAATGGTGGAAAAGTATTGGCAAGAGCCAGGGAACTATCTGAGAGAGAACGTTCTGGACAGAGGAGATGTAATACAAAATACAGAGGGTCACTACTAGATGGAATATTCTTGGCAAGTACTGGAATGGGGACACCAGGTTCTGGGTCATATTGCCTGGAAATACTCAAATAAATGTTTAGTATTGCTACCATTAATGTGATTATGGTGCAGATTAAGAAACGGAACTCTTTCTGCCCAAATGTACTTGTCGGCAGGTAAGTTGTAACCAGGACCAGCTTGCCACCCCTCTCCCCTTTTAAAATCAAGATTAAATGTTCCATTTTCCGAGTCAGTCCTCAGTTTATGGACACTAATGGAGCAATGCTGTGTTTTCTCTGAGCTTTCCACCAAAGTGTTATAGATGCAAAGACTGAACCCAAGAGGGTGTGTGTGTGTGTGTGTGTGTGTGTGTATGTGTGTGCACACGTGCGCACAGGTCTTTCCATAAAGGGAGCATTTTTTTGTAATCTCTTTTCTCCTTCTAGAGATCCATGCCAATATTACGTTCTTCTAAGTAATACATTTGTGCCTACTTTAAAACTGAAATACCGTTTTAAATGCCCGGCCTGTGTTGTAGGTTTGCGCACCCTCGCCCCCAGGCACATTCCCGGGCTGCACCAGGCTGAGCAGCTCTGGAGCAGAGCCGCATGTGGATGTCCTGGCCCGCGTCCAGCAGCAGCTAATGTTACCCAGGGGGATTAGGGTGTGGGCCGGGTGGTTTTACTGTTAGTATCCTGTAAAGTGAAACACAAGAATGTTCAACTTCCTTCCATAAATTATATATAAAGTAAAAACCAAGAAAATGCCGTTTTCTTCCCAGAATGAGCAATGTAAAGTGAAGCCTAAGAAAATCCAATCTCCTGTCAAGAACGAACAGTGAAATTGACCCTGGCGCCATCGGAAGAGAATCACCAGATAGATGATGTAGCAACAAGCGTTTACCCCCAAATCGCCTTTTTTTGGCTTTGGAGCGTGTAACGTGCCACTCACTTTTGCGGGCTCGTTTTCCTTCTAGGTTATGTTTGAGTGAATTATTATCCTGACGGTCTCTGAACATTTATTAAGAGTGGGCAGAGCTGACTCCAGCATGGCGCCCAGGCTGCTAACTCTGCCCTCACGTCCCAGCGCTGGCCGTGCTGCCTAAGCATCCTTCTCGAAAATGTGCTGTGGGCGATCATTACTAATTGATGAGGGTTGCCATGGAGATGAGACCCATTTGCTGTCTCTTTCATGTGAAGCATGTATGGACCTATTTGGATAATTGGGAACCAGCTATAAATAATCTGATGACCATTCTTTCAGCTTTATGTATTTTTAATAATATACATTTTTTTTAAAGAATTACACTCAGTTCTATTTATAGAATAGCAAATAAAATCTAATGAAAGGTTTTAGTAAAACTGAAAATCTACTTATTTTGAGTCATGAATTTGTGTGGCATTTATGTTCTTAGTGTGGACTCTTCCTTAGCAGAAATACTAACCTACCAGTGAATATGAAATTAAGATAATGGATTCAGAGCCAGGAAGAAGAAAGTAATAAACTATTTCCAAGGGTCTTTAAAGGGTGTCTATTTCAGAATCTTGTGTGAACCCATGCCATTTACACATCTTCAGAACTTCTGAATAATTTGTTTCTCTGGCTTGAGTATTCAAAAAGTAACAAAGTTAACTTTCCTTTTAATAGTTGATTTGTTGTTCGGTTACTAAGTCCTGCCCCACTCTTTAGCCGGTTAGTTAACTTCATTATAGTGTTTAGGAATGTTTATTAGTCTGAATCAGGGAGCTTTTCCTCTGGTTGGTGTGTATGTGTTGATGAGGTTGCAGAGATGGTTTAATAAGGTAATAATTGGGTGAAATGTGACCATTTTGACTTGAATAAATAGTAGTTATTTACTGTGAAATCTTGGTGCTTAATTGAGTAACCTGTTTTGGAATTCTGAACTTCCCTGATGGCTCAGATGGTAAAGAATCCTCCTGCAATTCAGGAGACCCGGGTTCGATCTTAAGAAAGTCTGCCAATTTAGAGATTGTTTTGCTAGGAGATTAGTACTGAAAGGTACTCAAGTGAAGAAAACTGCTTGGTTTAATTTCTTAATCTTGGAGCGTTGCTAAATCATTCTTTTGAAGGTTAAAATTAATATTTGAAGGTAATAATTAAGTCCGTGGCTGCCAGTACTAATTGAAACTTTTATAGAGAGAAAATATATGATCCCAGATGTCATTATCCATTCATGCCATGTCTCATTAATAAGAGGTTATTCTGACTTCATTTGTTTTCATATTAAGTGTTCTTAACAGGACGAGATTTGTTTAATGATGTTTATTGTAGGTGGAACGCTGTTCATTGTAAACACATTGTATTCTAATTAGGAGATTGTATACAAACAATGTTATTAGTTTTAAATATTGAGGAAAGGGCCACCTCAGTACATCTAGGGCATTCTTAAAGGCACTGTGCGCTTCTCTTGTTTCTACCGGCTGCTTTTGGTTTATTTAGCTGCTGAGATCTGACAAAAATCACAGCTCAGGGGAGGATGGCTGTAGACGAGATCGGGTGCTCACAGAATTCTCTGTTCTTAGAGTGTGGACCCCATAGGCGGAAAGGAGGTTGAATGAGTTTAGTCCCGCAGCTAAGAAGCCCAGTGGCCTGGCAGTTGAGGGTGTGGGTTTGATTCTGGCATTGTGGATTACTGACTCTGCAGCTGCGGTAGGTTTCTCTGCCTGTTTCCTCAGGGCTGCTAAGTCGCTTCAGTCGTGTCCGACTCCCTGTGACCTCACAGAAATGTGTGTTATTTAGAAAACACTGAAGGATCACAGCAGACTCACAGTAAGTGCACATAAATAACTTTTACTTAAATACAGAAACTTTCGAGTAATATTTCTTGATCTCCTCAAGCTGTTTGAAAACATACCTGGCAAGCTTGTTTTCTCATATTGTTGAAAAGATGACAGACCAGCAGTACCAAGGAAGAGTTTACAAATAACTATCCATATACCCAATATTTAAAAGTAATGCTTGCATATTATCTAAATATAGTTTATTTACATGAATATTTTATATTAACTGAAGCAGTCACTGTGGGCAGCTGAATGTGACTGGCCCGTCCTGGTCATATCCTTGCTAGGGAGCAGGCCGGGCACAGGGGTGCCCACTATAGCCCCAAGGGAGAGGGCAGAACATATTCCTTCTTGCAGACAGATGGGGTACTAAGCAGCTGAAGCGACAGAAATCCACTACAGTGCACAGTGGGCTCCTCAAAGTCTGTGGATGGTCTTTCTCATCCAGAAGTATTTGTCTGTTATAAATCGGTACGGTGCTTTTAGTTGGTGTCTCAGCAGTAAAGAATCCGCCTGCAATGCAAGAGACCGCCTGCAATGCAGGCGACTCGGGTTCAGTCCCTGGGTCAGGAAGATTCCCTCTGAGGACAGAATTGTTGCCCACTCCAGTCTCTTGCCTGGAGAATTCCAAAGACAGAGGAGCCTGGAGGCTACAGTCCATGGTGTTGCAAAAGAGTCGGACACGACTTTGCAGTTAAACCAACCAACAAGCATAGGCGTGATGGGAATGGTTGAAGGGACATAAATTGCAATGAGCTGCCTTCAGAACATTGCGATACAAGGTGTTTGGACAAACCCTCTCTGCAGCTGGGGCAGGGAAGTGGGATGTGGGTATGGACTCAGTTCTGGGACCTGGACCAGCTAGATCTGTAAGACCTTCCTCGGTTGACTTGTCAATTAGAAGGAAAGCCTTGAACGTGAGGCGCAGGGAATTCAGAGTTCTTGCAAGTTCTCTGCCGCAGGCCGTAGGCTAGCAGAATGATGCTTTTTCTGGATGAAAAGGACCACTTGGGATTCAGCTGGACACAGATCAGCCCACTCCTGAGGGGCACCATGCAAACTGGGTGGATACCTGTTTGTCTAATAGCGCGGTCCCGGGATGGCGATGTGAGGATTACCTCGCTGTCAGCAGGAGAGGACTGCCGGGAGGGACAGCAACCAGCTCTGGTCTGGGAAGTGAGCCAGCAAAATCAAGAGCAGACTCTCCAGAGCAGGGCAGTGGCGGGAGCTGGCGTGGCAAGCGGAGGGAGGAGGTGGCCAGCCCGGGTCAGGAAACGGGATGAGGGGTTGCGAGAGGCTGCCGCCCATCAGGACTCTGTTTTTGGAACAGAAGTTGTCAGACTTTAATGGTCTTAAGAAACACCGAGGGACTTCCCTGGTGGTCCAGTGGTTAGGACTCCATGCTTCCACTGCAGGGAGCAAGCCTTCAGTCCCTGGTCAGGGAACTATGATTCCACAAGCCGAGCAGCAAGGCGAAAAAAAAAAAGATTAAAAGAAACACCTGCTGCTGCTGCTGCTAAGTCACTTCAGTCGTGTCCGACTCTATGCGACCCCATAGGCAGCAGCCCACCAGGCTCCTCCGTCCTAGAAAGCTTATTAAAACACAGTTTCTTGGGTTTGTCCAAAGAGACTGTGATTTGCTAGATTGAGTTCGGACCTGTGCCATGAATTTGCCTTTTTAGCAGGCTCACAGGCTGTGTCAGCGCTGTTGGCCACGGACCACAATTGAAGAGGCAGTTATTCTAGACCAAGAGTGGTATCTCAGGCAGACTCTTCTCATCCCTCCACTCTCAGCACCTCTGATGAGCAAAGAGAAGGAAATAGGAACTTTTGAGTTCTTACTCTAAATCAGATGAGATATATATACATTTTATATATAGACAGAGAGCATCATTTAATTCTCACGCATGTACATAATGTAGTCTATTTTCTGTGAGGCTGTGGAGTCTCAAAGAGACCAAGTAATTTGCCCAAAGCCACACAGCTAGTCTGTGTTCTGACTGGTTTTCTGAGTTAAAGCTAGGTCCTGATTATAATTCATATTATTTTCCTTACAAGTAACTGCACAACAGGGAAGTTAGAGGGAGCCTTCACACCTGTGATAAGGAACAAATGCTTGGATTCCTCTGGTGCTGTTATAGATTGCTACATTCACTAGGACCTAGATTCTGGCACGTGAATCACAGATTTTTAATTGGTCAAACCTCTTCAACATTTTGCTTAGAATGTGGTAAAAAGATGATATTGAAAAAATAATGAAATTTTAAAAGTTTAGAATCAGGCTGAAAATGGTACAGAAATTTATGGCACATTTTTCTTTAGGATTTCAGTTAAATCTTATAAGTGATCTTGAATGATGTTAAAATGAAGAATCGTCCAGACTATTTCTTTTAAGTTCTGTTTTCCAAAACATAAAGACAAACAGAAAAGCAGATGAGGGCAAATATAAGAAGAAAAGGTGAAACATATGTTTCTCCGGTGAAGTATGTATTTGCACTGCTAACATATTTCATTCTGTATCATTGTTCAGTATGAAAACAAACACTTAGAATGATTATATTGAATAATCCTTTTGTTCTGAGTAGTTAAAAAAATTGAAAGTAGGTTATAAGAAATTTTGGAACTCTGCGAAATTATAGTTCTGCAGCTGGCTGATCTTACCAAACCGCCCTTAAGCTCTGGTTTACCTCCTTGAATACAAAAGCTGTATGTAGCGTGTGAAGTTGTGAGTGTCTCATTGTACTTTTGGTCCGCACGTTTCTCCTCCATAAAAAAAATACCTATCTTGGCTAAACAGTGGTTTGGGGATATAAAGTGATTTTTTGGATATATATGTAAATGTGCTTCCTGGGTGGCTCAGGAGAGGAGCCTTGTGGGCTACAGTCCATGGAGTCACAAGAGTTGGACATGCTGCTGCTGCTAAGTCGCTTCAGTCGTGTCCGACTCTCTGCGACCCCAGAGACAGCAGTCCGCCAGGCTCCCCCATCCCTGGGATTCTCCGGGCAAGAACACTGGAGTGGGTTGCCATTTCCTTCTCCAATGCATGAAAGTGAAAAGTGAAAGTGAAGTCACTCAGTCGTGTCCGACTCCTAGCGACCCCATGGACCGCAGCCTACCAGGCTCCTCTGTCCATGGGATTTTCCAGGCAAGACTTAACAACTAAACAACTTCTACCACAGAGAGAGAGAGAAAGAGAGAGGTGTAGATACACTATTCGAGAATTAATCTGGTAATGACATATCCCATATTTATATCACTGTTAATGAATAGTGAAAATTTAATAGACTGATACGGAAAGCCTGTAGACCCTTATTTAAAGTATATCTAGATCTTGGATTTTTAACAAAGTGAACATATTTAGATTACCATGCTGCTTCTACATCCTCCTCTCCATTTTGAAATTAGATGAAGAACCTTAGATACATCTCTGATTTTTCTTGTGAAACTGATGTTTGCCAGACCCTGCTTTTCTGTTCTGTCCTGCTGCCTTCTCCATTTTCCTGCAGAGTAAACGTGGCTCCCTTCCCATCCAAAGATAAATGACAAGAGTGGACTGTTGAGTTCTGGGGATGGTGGAGCATCTTAGTTCCTCTGTCTGTATCCCAGCTCTGCTCTCAGCTCACCAAGTAATTATCCATGTGCAACTTCCCTCCCTGAGTTTGAACTCCTTGCTACATGGACTTTCTTATTCAAATTGGAATCTCTAGAAGAAGCTCTCTCTCCCCAATCAGGATGTCACGAAAGAGAAAAATGATCAAGCATTTAGTAGAACTGAGCAACCAAGAACAGGTCCACCAAACCTCCGTCTCACTCCCACGATAAGGTCAGAGGTTTACTTTTTAAGAAAAGGCAGAGCAAATACAAACCTTTAGGGCCCCTGAGCATTGCAAAGATTATATGGTGTTCTTCTAGGATAGCTCAAAATAAAGAGTACTAAAGAATAAGAGAATTATAAAGGACCTCCTCAGGGTTCTGATTTTTCTAATGACCTCTTCATTTCTTTTTTTTTTTTTAGTATTAAATCCAAAATTATTCCTTCTATTTGGTGTAAGAACAGGAAAGGAGAGTTTTAGACTCTTTTTTTTTTTAAGTGTGTGTTTGTGTGCAGGTAGAGAGAGAGAGAAACTGGATTTTTAAAACTACAAAGCTTAACCACTGTTATAAACGAAATACCTTTCTAACACCACCCAGGATGCTAGAACTTTACCAGCCACTCCGGAAGCCTTCTATATCCCTTCTTACAAAGTAATTATCCTGAAAAAACTGTAAACACCATGAATCGATTCTTTGAAAAAGAATTCCTCTGAATACTTTTTTAATCCACAACTTCTGTCTTCACCCCCCCTCCCCTTTTTTTTTCCTGATAGCATTTCCCTTGTGCAATTTTGTGTTTCTTGTAAATGAATAATAGAGCTATAAATCTGATCAAATTCAAGATAGATAACATATTTTGGTGGTAGAAAGCATACACATCTGAGATGTTTCTCAATGAGGTTGGGAAAACAATTAGTGTTTGAGTCATGGATGTTCATTGTCTATGAATGCTAGGGAGTTGCAAAACGATGCTGCCATTCAGGCATTCCTCATTCATTTGTTAACTGGACTATTTCTATAAGGAAAGATTTCCTTCATCTGCCCCTCTGTTACTGCACACAGAGTCAATGGGAGCTTCTGGGGTGCTGGGACCTGTGTGAGCCATGGAGTTCTTCTGCCTACCTGACTGCCTGAGACGATAAACAGACCTGGAAAGGGCCATTTGATAGGCATTTTGGTTCTTGGCTTGGACAGGGAACAAGTGGTTGTGGTCTGCAAATTGTTAGCTGTTACCTACTCGCTACCAGTGAATCTTTTTTCAGGGGTATGAACTCTGCCTTTGCTTTAGAGCTACTCGGGTTTTTTTGATCTATTCCTGTTTATCAACAAATCTAAAACCTTATTTTGCTAATGTTTGCAAGCGTGCTTAATCACTCAGTCCAGTTCAGTCCAACTCTTTGTGGCCCCAGGGACTATAGCCCCAGAGGCTCCTCTGTTCATGGGATTCTCCAGGCAAGAATACTGGTGTGGGTTGCCATTTCCTCCTCCAGGGGAGATTCCCAACCCAGGGATCTCCTGCATTGGCTGTGAAACCACTGAATATCATCTGGTCGTTTCTCTTGCCTTCAGTGGGTCACGTGAAGATATCTCTACCTTACGCAGTTTAAAGTCATCACAGAGGCCCACAGAGGCCAAAGTTGTCAGTTTTTTAAAAAAGATTTTTTAAAACAAAATGATTTCAAAAGTTAAATTTTAAAGTAAATATTTTTGCATAAGCCATCCATATCAACTGGAGTTCAATTCAGTTCAGTCTCTCAGTTGTGTCCGACTCTTTGCAACCCCATCAATCGAAGCACGCCAGGCCTCCTTGTCCATCACCAACTCCCGGAGTTCACTCAAACTCATGTCCATCAAGTCGGTGATGCCATCCAGCCCTCTCATCCTCTGTTCCCTTTTCCTTCTGCTCCCAACCCCTCCCAGCATCAGAGTCTTTTCTAATGAGTCAACTCTTTGCATGAGGTGGCCAAAGTGCTGGAGTTTCAGCTTTAGCATCATTCCTTCCAAGGAACACCCAGGGCTGATATTATTGCAATTGTTTTCCTCAAAGTTTCAGAAATGAAAAAGGATATTGACAGATTTCTTATTCCTTGGACTCTGGAAAACAGCAGTATAGTATGGACTTACTCATGAAGGGAGACCAAAAGTTATCTATCTATTGGGACTTCCCTGGTGGTCCAGTGATTGAGACGCCTTGTTGACAATGCAGGGGGCATGAGTTCAATCCCTGGTCAGAAAATTAAGATCCCACATGCCTAGCATTGTGGCAAAAAGATTTAAAAAAGAAAAAGGTAATTTTCAGTTCTTGTTTCTCTTATAACAAAGAAAAGGATTTAACATTTATTTCCTTTAGGTATGCTGTCCTGTGTATATTACATATTTTTGTCTTCAAAATAACTTGAGGCTGTTGGTGTTAGTTACACAGCTCAGAGAGGTTAAATACCTTCCCTGAGGTCACAGAGCTGGAGAACGGACCAGCTGTGATTCTAACAGTGCTTCTCAGCCTGGAGGTAGTCCTTTGTGCTTCACCAGCTCTCAGAAAAAGGGATGGGGAAATGGAGTCACATACCAGATATTTTTTCATGGTGACCCAGCTGAAATGTTCTGTTTCATCTATGTTTATTTCATTTTGGTTTTAACATTATAATTCATATTTCAGTTCAGTTCAATTGCTCAGTTGTGTCCGACTCTTTGCAACCCCATGGACTGCGGCACCCCAGGCCTCTCTCCCTGTCCATCACCAACTCCCCGAGTTTGCTCAGACTCAATCTCCATTGAGTTGGTGATGCCATCCAACCATCTCAGCCTCTGTCGTCCCCTTCTCCTCCTGCTTTCAATCTTTCCCAGCAGCAGCGTCTTTTCTAACATGTCAGTTCTTTGCATCAGGTGGCCAAAGTATTGGAATTTCAGCTTCAGCATCAGTCCTTCCAATGAATATTCAGGACCAATTTCCTTTAGGATGGACTGGTTGGATCTCCTTCATATTTAAATATGTAATTCATATTTACATCTAAATATTTAAACATTTTACATGATTATTGTTTTATGCCTTTTAAAAATGATTATTGTTATTAAAGAAAAAGCTCCATACCACGTTAATGTTATTTTGATTAAAGTAATAATTAAAATGCCAGTTTTTAGTAGTTATTATTGCCCTACAAATAGTTATGATTAATGAGCTTGCTATTTTAACAGTAGTTTAGGTAGCTTTTAAAAGCAAAACAAAAGTTGTTTTTAATTCTTTAATTCTGTTTAAATTAGACTGCATTCTAAAAATTAACCCCAAAATATGCAATTAAAATATTATAATATAAATTATATTTTATATTATATAAAATATAATACTTGTTGCTTAATTTTTATAATGCATTTATTTGATTTTTTGGATATGTTTGTATTTCTATGGTGGATATGTTTGTATTTCTAAGTGTGGACTCTGGAGATTGCCTGCTTCTGAATCCTGCTCTGCTTTCTCTGGCAGTGTAATTTGCGGCAAGTTCCTTAACCTGTCTGAGCCTCAGTTGCCTCTTACGTTAAGTCATAGGAGTACCTAACTCAAAGTTTTATTAATGAAGAATAAGTGATTAGATACCTGCTGGAAATGTATTAATTGTTTCTGTGATTACCTTGAATTGTGCAGACTGAATATCTGAGTTAACGTACTATTCCTGAAGTTTCTGGCCTATAGGAAAAATCTTTCTCTCTCCCTGTTTTTTTTAATCAAAATGGTCAACTATTTTTGCTATGTTCTCACCATTCTGGTTAAATATTGATACTCATAACAAACATTTTTGGGGCCCATAAATTGGGCTGGAAGCAGGAGATATGTAAATAAAAGGCAGTTTGCTATCAAAGAACTCAGTCCATTGGAGGCATGGGCAAAGGAATGCAGAGTTTTCATACATGGAAACTTGGAAAGTGAAGGGTGTAGCTCTCTGGGTTGAGGCTGATCCTTGGGTGCACTTGTCGGGGTTGTAGAATGCCATTACTCAAATGCTTTTTGTCTCTCTTTATTTTAAAGACTTTTAAAAGACAAACACATTTTTTAAATTTCCCCCTTTGAGCTGAGCTATTGAGTTTGTATAACTGGATTGCAATTATAAGAATTTTTCTTTTAAAAAAATTCATTAATTTAAAAGATTTAGATGTAATTGACATATATCCTGAGTGTAGGTGTGCAACGTAATGATTTGATCTTTATACATCTACAGTGAAGTAATCTCCACAATAAGTCTAGTTGACATTGGTCCCCACACATGGTTACCCCCAGGGTATATCTTGAAATGACCTTGAACCTCCTGTCCTGAGTGAAGAGGAGGGAAGGGTCAGGTATACCTTGAGTCTGCCCCAGTGCATTTACCAGTGGGATCTCTATTTCTGTAATCACATGGTTATGTCTTCCATAGAGAACCTACCCTTTATTACTGCTGTACTTTGAAAATGTAGCAGCATTTCACTAATTGAGATTGATCTAATTATAACAATACTTTGAACTGGATTAGGATGTAGTTTACCCTTGTGTGTTTGGTGGCCTTTGATGCTGACTCACCATCAGTCCCTCCCCAGTTGGGACATAGCCTTGTATGTATCCCAGCCTTGTATTCCTGGTTGGGATAGCGCCTGTGGCCTCTGCTGGAAGCGCCCATTGGCAGCGCCATCCCCACCCCGCCTCAGCAGCTCCTTCCCTCCATCCCGGCCCCTTCTCTCAGAGCACCAGCGCCAGTTTTCCCTGAAAGCTCTTCTTTCACTTCTTTGAGAACTACATTTCCTTTGCTATCCTATACACTCACATCTGCTCTGTCCTGTTGTGTTATAGAATGGTGGTGGTCCAGTCACGAAGTTGTGTCTGACTGTTTTCTAACACATGGACTCTAGCCCACCAGGCTCTCCTGTCCATGGGATTTCCAGGCAAGAATACCGGATTGGGTTTCCTTCTCCAGGGAATCTTCCTGACCTAAGGATCGGAATCTGCATCTCCTGTGTCTCCTGCATTGGCAGGCAGATTCTTTACTACTGAGCCACCTGGGAAGCCCGTATTATAGAATAAGAATGTGCAAAACCGGAGCAATAAAATGAATGAAAGGAGGGGGAAACTGATAGGCAAACTTAGATAATCGATACTCAAAAAAAATGAGAACTTTGTAGGGCTTCTATTAATACTTCCTTCCCTCCTTCCTCCCATGCTTTTTTTTTAAACTTAGATGCAGCAAGTTCTAATCACTACATCTTCCAAGGAGAGGGAGGCAGTTGGGATGGGGGGAACAGGCTTCACCGAGTTGATGGTCCACCAGATGGGCTTCGAGGATCAGCAGGGAGAGTTGGGGGTCAGCACAGACACAGCAGCCAATTTTGGTTGAAGGAAGATTAGAGAACAAATTGGGAAAAGAAGCTGAAGATTAGCTGGTAGGAGACCGTGAGTATTGAGGGAAAGAGATTTGAACCTGATTTTTTTATAAGTGTCTTTCAAAGGGTCTTGATACAGGAGTCATGGCATGGAAAGTGTATAGAATGAAGAATCTGGAAGCATGTGGCTGGAAAGATTGAAAAGAAGAGTGCTTGGAGGGAGGGGGACTAATTGGGACAAAACTATGATGTTCTCGGGTGATGAGGGCACCTTGGTCAAGTGCTGCTGTGCGAATGAAGATATATTAGGTTACACCATTATTCTTTCCTCTGTTAGCAGTTGGTTGAACTGTGTGCACTTGAAAGAAAATCTCTCATACTATAACCTTTTTGGTTGGCCCTTCTCTGTATGTGAGTGCCTGCTTCTATATACTTACAGAGTCACTGATGCAGGAACACCCAAGGAAAGACTGAAAGAATTTTTCCATGTGCTACTTGGCAGGCTTAGTGGTTTAAATCAGGATTTTGCAACCTATATTATGGAGCCTGATTACTTAAAAGGTTGTTGTTGCCCTTTTTTGCTTTCTGAATTCAGATTTGAGGATGATGTATAATGTTATTTGTGAATTTCCCATTCTCTTTTGTTCTTTGTTCTTTAATTATACTCCCTTTTACTCTTGGTTGGCTTTGTCGTTCTCAGTGAATGAACTAAGAGCTTGACCTACAAGTACTAATGGGAAGGCTGGGCAAAAATCTGTCTTTCTTTCTTTTTAACTTATTTTGAAATCATTACATGCTTATGGTTGCAAAAAGAGTACAGAGAATTCCCATCTATCCTTTACCCAGATTCCTCAACATTCCTCCCCTTTCCCCTGTCTCCCTCCACACACACACACACACACATACACACACACACTATCTCTCTCTCTCTTTCTCTCCCTTATATACATTAATTTTTATTAACCATTTGAGAGTACATTATAGACTTGATACACCATTCACCCTTAAATTACTTTACATTTCCTATAACAGGACCCTCTTTGCCCTAGTCACAGTACAATGATCTGTTTTATATACTTTAAATTGTGCTGTGTCAAATTTGTGCCCCACCATTGGCCCTTGAGGACATGTCCGCCATACAGGTCTGGCTCACCTGTTTTATTTAGTCGTAATGTCTCGTCACTTTCTCACAATCTGGAATAGACTCTCAGTACTTCTTTGTTAACATTTTTTAAGAGTATCAGTCATTTTTTGGTATATTGAATGTCCCTCAATTTGTGTCTGTCCGCTGTTGATTCACGATTAGATTCAGGTTGTGCATTTTTGCTCGAAACACCCAGAAGTGATCTGGTATCCTGAGTGTATTATATCAGGGGGTCTGGGATGTCTGTCTGTCCCATGGCTGGTGATGTGAACTTCGGCCTCTTGTTTCAGGGGGTGTCTGCCGGGGTTCTGGCGGTGTCCATGGTGCGGCTGCTTTGCTGGGTGGCTTCTGGGAGGGCAGGGCTGGGGAGGATTTGCGTGTCCCTCAGTTGTTGGCATGTTTCTTCCCTTGCAGTTTTCTGAATTCTCACCTCTTGGCTTTTTCCTTTTCACCATGCAGTTTCCGGAGAATGCCTCCCCTCTCCTTTCTCCTTGTTTTCCCCCTAATAGTCGCCTTACCAGGACTGTCTCCTGGTGTCTGGATGTATTTTTTTTAATTTTTTTATTGAAGTATAGTTGAATTATAGTACTGCTGTACAACAGAGTGACTCAGATTTGTACATACATAAATGTTCTTTTTCATATTCTTTTCCATTATGGTTTGTCATAGGATATTGAAAAGTGTTCCCAGTGCTAAACAGTAGGACCTTGTTATTATCCATTCTATACACACCAGTTTGCATCTGCTAATCCCCAATGTCCAATCTAACCCTCTCCTTCATTTTCCTCCCCCTTGGCAAACACTAGTCTGCTCTCTGTGTCCTTGATTCTGTTTCATAGATAGGTTCATTTGGGTCGTGTTTTAGAGTCCACACATAAGTAATATCACATGGTATTTGTCTTTCTGACTTTCTTCTGTTTGTATTAACATCTATAGTCGGATGCACTTCCCTGTAGTCTTCTCTCCACTCCCCAATATTTTCACGTTTAGAGGGACTTTCTCTTTTAGGCTATAATTTTGTATTGAAATAGAGTTGATTTATAATGTACTAAAAACACTTGAATCACAGTAAGTCAACTTTGTGAATAATTGTACTTTATAATGAAATGTTATTATAACCCTTCTCTTCTATTTCCATATGCCTTATTTATATGATTCATTTTCCCTATCCATCAGACTTTAGAGCTCTTTTTGTCTTCCCCCAAAGTTTCATCTTTTCAGTAAGATTTTAAAATCTTTAGCCTGATTCAGCCCTGGTAATTTTTACGCAGGGACTGGAATGAAATAAAGCAGAACTCATTTTGCATGATTCTGATGTGCATGCATGTGGTTTCTGTGTGTAGCACCAGCCCCACGGTAACAGGGTTCAGGATGCAGCTTCCAGCACATATTAACTATAGCTGTGCAAAGTACAAGCCTCACTTCCACCCACAAATCACTGCCCAGATAACAAATGTGTGCAATTATCAGTGACGAATCGTGTTCCTTTTTTCAACTCTGCCAGTGACTGTTCACCGTGCGTCAGTTATTCAGTTCACGCACAGACCACTGAGTATACATCTGTACCGCCTCTTTATCTCCCAGTGATAACCCCCCGTGGCATTTTACAAGAATGAATAATTGAAAGAGGGAACTGGGCCCACAAAAAATGAAGGCGCAGCAAAGAAATGAAAAGTGAGAGTGCTGGAAGTGAAATTGGAAGCGTTAGAAGACGTGAAGGTGCGGCAGCCAGGCAAAGAGAAGATGCGACTCAGGCCCGCGTGAGACATGTCGAACGCGTCCTGTGAGTGTGGCAACAAGGTGAAGTCCATTCAGCATCTTTTAGTTTAGATTGTGCTAGGAACTGAAAGTTGCTTTTGGTTGACATGGGGCCTTTCCTTATATTTTGGACCAAAGACTGTAATTTTAAATATCCCAGTCACCTTGATTATCTTTCAGGCCAAAACAGGGAAATTAGTTGCTACATTGGAAGAAAATAGTAAATACATGGACAGTGAAGAAGGCATACTGTCTGTAAAGACTGGCTTCACTATTCAGAAGTTGGCATGAATTGATTACTACTAAGCCATCAGGTGAAACTATAGCACAGATAAGGATGCTGCTGAGGAATTTGCATCCAGATCCCAAGGATTAGTTGCTGCAAGTGATGATGATGAAACTCAGATATTAATGTTGATGGGACAGGTTGGAACTTGTGCCATAAAAATGTCAGGTCTCAACGTGGTTATGAAGAAAGAGGCTAAACACAGAATAACTGTGTTTACCCTGTTTGCATTGGGTGACTTTAAATTAAAACCTGTGTGTATCCATCAATCTGAGAATCCTAGAACATTAAACAGTCCTGAAAAAGCATCTCAACCAGTCATTGAGCACATAAATAAAAGATCGTGGGCTATAGTATCATTGTTTCAAAACTCGGATCAATTGTGGTTTTGTCCAGAAGTACGCAAAATAATTTAACTTTTGAAGCACGACCCCTATAGTTATATTCTCGGGAACTTGCATGAAAATGGCAAAATTTGCTTTTCAATAGCCTTTGAAGCATGTTATCATAAGTGGACTTTCAGACTGATTATTGATGCTACAACCGGAGATCATGCATTTTCTGCAGCTGAATTTTGGAAGAAATACAAGATGAAGCATGCATTAGAAGCGACCAAGCCTTACAGTGGAAAGTAACAGTGAGTAATAATGGCAGAAACTTTTGCCACATCGTGGAAATGACACTGCAGGGTTTAAATCAAATGTAAATAGAATTACAGAAGAAATAGTTGACAGCGGGAACGTTGACACTGCCACCATATGAAAGATGAGATGTGTGCCCCTAGGAACTTAGTGAAGACAAATTTTTTGGCTTAAATGAGGCAAGTGACTATAATGAAAAAGATGAAGATATCCCAGATCAAGTGATGCCTCTGAATATCTTAACAGTAAAGCAACTCTTGGAGATAATTCACAAAAGATACAGTGTTGGCAATTGATCCAAACTTAGAAAGGAGTGTGGCAGTTTGTCAAGGTATAGAAGAGATTCTCTTTTAGAATCATAAGTTATACCACATGAAGACAAGCCCTGTTCAAACTACTCTTGATAATTTTTTTTCACAAATAAACACATTAATTCTGTTTCAGTGTTTTAAATTACAATGTGAAAGTGAAGTTGCTTAGTGTTGTCCGACTCTTTGTGACCCCATGGACTGTAGCCCACCAGGCTCCTCTGCCCATGGGATTCTCCAGGTAAGACTGCTAGAGTGGGTTGCATGTCCTTCTCCAGGGGATCTTCCAGACCCAGGGATCAAACCTGGGTCTCCCACACTGCAAGCAGACTCTACCAGCTGAGCCACCAGAGAAGGCCCCAAAGTACAGTATACTAAATAATTTAGTAAATTACAGTATACTAAATAAATATTAAGTTTAACCATTTTTTCATTTCCCTATATACTGAGAGCTTTTAATATTTTGTTAAAAAATCCCAAAGGTCCTGAAATAATTGAAGCCTTTTCTCATTAATTATTAAGATTATTTTGCACAGTGTTGGCTTTTACATTCATTTTTATGGTCCTACACCACCTCACAGACCACACTAAAAATAAAAGTTCTTCATCTCCCATTGCCAACACTGCAGCAACCATTATCAGCTGTTTTGTTTTCTGTGCCTTGCTATATTGTTAGACTCTTCATGGTGTGTCCCATTAATATGCTACCCATTATTCTGTTGGGTTGGCCAAAAAGTTTGTTTGGGTTTTTCCATAAGATGGTACAGAAAACCCTGAACGAACTTTTTGTTCAAACCAACACATGATACCTTGTTCTCCACTACCCTGGCCTTTTTTCTAGTCTGCAATGTTGGCAAAGGTGTCCTTTTCTTTTCCTTCCTTCCTTCTTTGTTTTGTGTGTGTGTGTGGAACGTTTAGATTTTCTGACTCACAGGAACAACTCTGCTAACCCAGCTCTATCACCCAATTCTTCTCACTTCCCCCTACCCCATACCATTGCCGAGTCTAGTTAATCTAGTTTAGTGGTTATCTTTGGTTCCTAGAGCATGTACTTGGTCCCATCATTAACCTCAAGGTCTTATCAAAGGCCTTTCATACGTTTGCCTTTTTAAACATGTTCCTCGTTCTTTTGTGTTCCAAGAGGCATTGTTATTGCCAGTGTTCGAGTTTTGTTCTTCTCACACCTTGGGCTTCCCTTGTGGCTCGCTGGTAAAGAATCTGCCTGCAATGTGGGAGAACCTGGGTTTGATTCCTGGGTTGGGAAGATCCCTGGAGAAAGGAAAGGCTACGCCTTCCAATATTTTGGCCTGGAGAATTCCATGGACTGTATAGTCCATGGGGTCTCAAGGAGTCAGACACGACTGAGTGACTTTCGCTTCACTTATACTACCTTGGCGAGAGGAGATAACTTAAAGGAAGAGAAGCTCTGGCCCCGAGGAGACTAGCAGTGAGAGGCCTTAGGATATCACTGTGACGGGGAGTAGGGAGCAAAGAGGACAGAAGAAAGCGATGAGACCGTTTCCCCAGTGAACATAAAGGAGGAATGCTCTGGATGGTGAGAGGCAGTGATGACAGTAGAAAGGGAAGCAGGCAGGCGCATCCGGATGGCCACAGAGAGATCAGAAGGCCAGAGTCTTGGGATATGTGTGCACTCGACGTCCCAGGGTTATTTATCCACCTGTGCTCCCAGCTCGCCTGGGCTGCAGGACCTGGTGAACTGGAGCTGGAAAGTGTCTCCTCTCAGCTGACGGAAGTGGTCAGAACAGAATGACAGATCCTCCTTCCAGTGATAAAACTTGTCATACAACAGGGAAGATACAGAGAACTTTCTTTCCATAAATGCTGGGTTTAACAGACTTCTGTGATCTGATTTGAGGGCCTAAGCAAGTAAGTAGCTCAAGAGCTCAAGCAGCTGATTTACAATAAATGAACTTTTGGAACCCAACTCCAGTGTAAATTAGAATATGTTCTATTTCCTTTATTGTTTTGCATTTGATTGTTTGAATTGACCCAAATGACTTTGGAAGTCTCTTCCATCTTGACTGTATTACGGTGTGTAGATTGCCCAAAATTATTAAATTGAATCTAAATGTTTTCAATTTCATGAAGAGATGTTGAGTATTTTCTAGGTCATTGTACAAAAGTGATTCGTGATCTAGCCTATAATTTTATAACATAATTACACATAGAATTAAATTATTGAATAAGGTGGCAAGATTAGTAGGCGGGTTTGCTCTAATGTTATAGGTGTATTAATTTTAGAAAAAATGAAATTAGTGTTCCAGTGGACAAGTGAGCTAAGCCCCTGAATTACTCTATTCAGTTGGGACAGACTCAATTTAACAAAATGGTACTTTTAGAGTTTTTGAGGGTAATGAGAAAATGGAACTGAAATTAAAATTCTCTCATCCGTTTGGACAAAATAATTTCTGTGAGCAGCAATTAGGAATGTCCATATAAAAAATTCACTTTCTGCTCTAAATTTGATTAGTAAGACTTCATAATCTTAAAGTGCCCATTACTTTAGTTGTGAAATATTATAATTTAATGGCAGGTCAGTGTCCTCTGTGATTATGTGATTCAGCTTTTTTTTTTTTCCTAAGTAATGGGAAAAGAAAGAAGAGATTGGGAACTGGTCTTCAAAAGACAAAGTTTGAAGTAAGCTAGAGATTCTGCTTTCTTAAAAATCGAGGCTGTTTTAGAAAAGGCTTAAGGCAATCTGTACTCTTTGAGAAAATCCCTGTGATACATAAGACTTTGGAGTAAGACTTTTCTTGTGGGTCTGGGTCCCGGAAGAACTCTGGTTGAGGCCAGCTAACCTAAACCATATCCTGAGGCTGCTCCTCAGTGGAGTCAGCCCTCCTTGGTATTCCTTGACCTTGATTGGCTTCTGGAGGCATTGAGAGATGTTTTTAAAAAACCAGGCAAATTATGACTGGGTGGCTTCCAGTTCTGTGTGACAGCCTCCAGTTTGTGGTGTGGTGACTTCACACCCTCATTACCATAATGATACTTATCCTGACCAATGATGCCCTGTAGAAAAGGTACATTGGGGGCATTTCATAAACCAGAAGTACTAATAAGTGTTACTGGGGACTATTGCAGATGTATTGCATGCATGATAAATCACTTCAGTCGTGTCCAACTCTTTGCAACCCCCTGGACTATAGTCAGCCAGGCTCCTCTGTCTGTGAGCTTCTCCAGACAAGAATACTAGAATGGGTTGCCATGCCCTCCTCCAAGGGATCTTCACAACCCAGGGATCGAACCTGCGTCTCTTCGGCCTCCTGCATTGGCAGGCGGGTTCTTTACCACTAGCACCACCTGGGAAGCCCATTGCAGAGGTGGTAACAGCTAATAAATGTTAGCCTCATCTCAGCACTATATTCACAAGCTTTACCTCTAATGGACCATCAGGAAGCATTTCTTTTTTTCCAGAGTCTCACATATACTCGGTAAACACCCATGGGAGCTCAGACCACGGTTGGGCAGTGCTGATCTGAGGGTCAGGGGTTGCGGGGTCGGGGGTGGGCAGGGGTGAAAGGCCTCTCCCAACCTGGAGAGTCAGAGGCACGTTCGCGTCAAGGCGTGGAAGGGCCTCTTGACGAAGGTTTGGTATGTAGAGAGTAGAAAGCCAAGTTGGTAAGCTTCCTTTTTTTTCCCTCTCAAATTCCACTCTGATAACAGCATAAAAGCATATTTGGCCTGCGTGACTGCAGGATTTGAGCATTAGAGGTCAAGGACTAGCTCGGAGGGGCTGTCAGGCCCCGTCTAGCCTCAGCGGTGGTGTCGGAACAAACCAAGGAGTAGGTGCGCTGCTTCTGTGCACGACATTGCTTCTGTGCGCGACGTGGGCGTGGGTTTCGTTTTTAAGGAGTACAGCAGGCCTTTTGAAGGCAGTTTAAGGAATGGGTGTGGAGGGGGTGTCGGGGAAGGAAACCTCAGCAGCATGCTCTTAGAGATTTCCTGTTGTATAAACGCTACATACTTCTCATGCCTTCAGACTCAGCCAAGGGGAGCGAAGCCCGTTGGGGCTGAAATTTAATTACTGTTACAAAGAAAGAATGTAGAAACCCTGTAGGTAATGAAGGAACTTAAAATACTGGCACAAAGTACAAGTTTTAATGTTTCATCCAAACCCTATGTGTGGTGTTTGAAATAGGGGATCATGAAAATACTTGGACAAAAAAATTAGTGCTTTTTTTTTTTTTAATGCTCTGATTAAATTCGTAAGACTTTCTGTTTTAGTAGAAGTGTCCATCTTTGGGGGACACATTCCGGATGATAAAGTGCCGCTTTCTTGTGTCCCTGAAGTAACCTGACGCATTTGTGTCTCCAGCGTGCTGTGTGCTTGGGGCAGACCCCGAGCGCCACTGATACCTGCCACTACACACTTCCTTCTTCTAGTTTCGTACTGGGTTAAATTCTCTCTTTCTCTTACTTTCATTTCCTTTCCTTTCCACCCCCCCAATTCAAACTTAGCCTGTTTGATCTATACCAGTAGCTGAAAGAAGCAGCTACTGAAAGATTTTTTTCCCTCTCATTTTGAGAAAATCGGCAGAACTGCATAAGACCCCTGGGGCAGTTGTGCGTCTTGGCCTGCGGCATTCAGGGCTGAGAGTGATGTTTTCTGTTATGCAGATGCCGTATCTGCGAGTTCATTGCAAGTGTCCTGAGGGGACCACGATAGGCCTGGTGGTGACAGTGTCTGGATTTAAGACCTGGCTCCTCGCTTAGCAGCCCATCCTGGACAGTGCTCTTCATTTCTGTGAACCATAAAATGTTCGTAAAATGGGAACTGATTGTATTTACTGCACAGGATGTTTTGACACATGGAGGAGCTGGGATCCAGGGGTGAAGCAGGCCCGGATCAGCGTGTGTTTACAGCATGCTTCTGCCGGACCACAGGTCTCTTATTCCAATTGCAGTGTGCATAGGGCCACCCCTGGGGGAGACGGGTCTGTGGGGTGACCGAGGAGTACGGCTCTTCTCTGTGCGAATGGGGTTGCTGTTTATACAAGGGCCTCTACTGACTTGAAAGAACCTAATGTGGTCTACTGGAATCAAACGTGCTTAGAGAGACTCATTTATCAAACTTTTGCTGAACACCCACTATGTGCCAGCCATTGTAGGGAGTCAAACACTAAATCATTTCACGATTCACACTGTTACACCCATAACTCAGATGCACAACAGAAATGATCTTCGAAAGGGGATACAAATTTCCAGTGTGATCTGTGTCGATGGAAGGAGAGATTTTCCCGTAAGTGGGCCCTCACATGGCCTGGTGGGTTGTAGGAGCCCCAGTTTATTCCTGATGTCTCGGTGTCCTACCAATTAGCATCCTCTGTCACTGTCAAAATTGTCCTAGTTTGGTTGATATATGGTCCCCATACCTGAGGATCAAGGAAAACTTGACCTTTTGGAGCTAGAGAGCAGTCCAGGTAAAGATAATACCATGAGCAAAACATACGGGCACCAGGAAGACTTTGGTATTCTTGAGGGAAACGTGTTTAGGGACTTCTGTAGTGCTGAAGACTCTTCGCTTCTAGTGCAGGAGATTTGGGTTTGATCCCTGGTCAGGGAACTAAGGTCCTATATGCCATGTGGCGCAGCCAAAAGAAAAGAAAAACAGGTTTAGTTTGTAACTTTGGCAACAAGAAAGGGACTCTTTGGCGATACCGGTTGGGAAGATGGGTTGAGGTCAGATTCTGAATGTCCTAAATGCCAGACCACATCCCTTGGATTTTATGTCGTTGGCACTAGAAGTCAGGGAGTGGCTCTTTCTTTCTTTCTTTCTTTTTAAGATTTAAAAAGATCCTTGTATTTCTTGCCAGATACAATGAAGGGCTTTTGGGGGGGAGCACAAGGGTTTGAAACAGAATTGTTAGGGGTCACTGCCAATAAAGAAGGCTGAACACCGAGGAATTGATGCCTTTGAATTGTGGTGCTGGAGAAGACTTTAGAGTCCCTTTGACAGCCAGAAGATCAAACCAGTGAATCCTAAAGGAAGTCAACCCTGAGTATTCACTGGAAGGACCGATGATGAAGGTGAAGCTCCACTACTTTGGCCACCTGATGTGAAGAGCCGATTTCATTGGAAAAGCCCCTGATGCTGGGAAAGATTGAAGGCAAAAAGGGAAGAGAGTAGCAGAGGATGCGATGGTTAGACAGCATCACCAACTCAATGGACATGAATCTGAGCAAGCTCTGGGAAACAGTGGAAGACAGAAGAGTCACAAAGAGATGGACGTGACTTAGCGACTGAACAGCAACAACGCCAGTTAAGGATCATTTAGATTTCTGTCTGGATCAGTGGGAAAGTAAGATATGAATGACGACACGCTGAAAAGTTGCAAAATCTAAAACATCATCACGCTTGAAAGTGTAAATTGACTCTGAGTCTTTGACTCAAACCCCGTTGTTTTATAGTTGAAGAAAACTGACAATCAGAGAGATTGCCAAGTGTGAGAGCTCTCCCAGCAAGTTATTGGAAAAGACAGGGTCAAACCCAGGTGCTCTGATTTTCCGTGTGGTGGGTATTTCGGTTCACTGTAGAGCTGTATCTTGGGAGACCCCACGATTACTTCTGGCCCACATATCCATGTATCTGTGTCTTGGCTTAGTTGTGATGGAGTGAAAAATGTCTACTTCAACGTCAAGGATGTTGAAGCTTATTTTTTTAAGTGTCTGGTGCCTAGAAATTCTTTGAAGAAAACAGACATTAAGGACAGATTGTTAAGCCAGTCATCCCCTCCCTGTCTGTCACTGAGTCTGAGGGTGGACGCCGGCTGTGGTTGAAATTGTCCAGGACAGAAGTCTAAAACGAGGAGAGATACCATTTTCACACATTGAAACAGGATTTTAAATCATGGCATGTGTAGAACTACAAAAGTTTTTTTCTTAATTATCTCTAAATACGAAATATCTTTTTTATATCATAAAGTATTATGAAGTCTATATCTTTGCATGTTTAAAAACTTTTGGAAATATTAAAATTAACAAGATTGACCAAATAAGTATAAGCTTAGAAATCATTGGCATGAAAGAACTTTAATTACATAATCCCATTTTTGGTACTCATTGTAATTAAATTCGTTACTATAAAGATGTTTGAGGAAGAAAAGACAGGCATGTCATATTTTTTATACTTTTTGGAAAGTTAGCTTAGGTTTTTTAATCACCATATTTTTAGATGTCCATCAGAGAATTTGCGAAATACAGTTTTGGAATGACTGTGGTGTACCCAAGTGATGGAGTATAAATCTTGATGCATAGTTTTTGTATTAAAGGAGGTAATTTGGAGATTCAAAACCTGGGGTAGAGACATGAAAGTGTTAAGTGTTAAACAGCTTTCCATTGTAAACCAGAGAATTACTGAGTATCTGATAATTGAATACTCAGTATGAATATCAAAATATTATGTTTTCACCCCAGAAATTTTTGAAACCCGATTCTAGCTTACTTTAATATAAACAATCAGGTTGTTGTTCACCTATGTAAGGAAGTAGCTATCAATAGTTTCTCAGGATACCAATCTGAGCTTCAAAAGAAGAGCCTACTTCAAAAGGCTGATTTTATTTTCTTTGGAAAATGGGTTTTCAAGGTACTTAGAGAAGACAGTAGTAGGTTTGATGGGCAAAATGAGCATAAAGCCGCAGCAGAAATAATGATGAGAGGATGATTCCAGATGTACAGTTCAGGTGCTTATTCACTTTAAAAAAAAGACAAAAACATTAGGTGAACAGTTGCTGTGCTGGCCAGAGAGCGAGTTCCATTCTCTGGAAAACAGTGGGTTTTTCAGGAAATAGTGGGTCCTCTGTGAGACAACATCAGTTGAAAACGTCAGATTCGGGAGGCAGACGGACCCGCCACTCTCACCAGTCACCACTTTTACGTATTTAACGGCTTTTCTTGGCCTTCACCTCTGCATTTTTAAATAACACTTGGATATGTCTTGATTTTTTCGTTGGTAGATTTGGAGAATTGACTTCCCCCTGGGGGTGAGGACTCTGCTCTCCTAGGTGCCCTCCCCATGTACACGTTCCCCTTCCTTTCATCCTTGGAGTATTATTTGTTCTTGTAAAGTCACTCAGTCGTGTCTGACTCTTTATAGCGCCATGGACTGCAGCACTCCAGGCTTCCCTGCCCTTCACTCTCTCCGGGAGCTTGCTCAATCTCATGGCCAGAGTCACTGATGCCATCCAACTATCTCATCCTCTGTGGCCCCCTTCTCCTCCTGCCCTTAATCTTTCCCAACATTCGGGTCTTTTCCAGTGAGTCGGCTCTTCGCATCAGGTGGCCAAAGTATTGGAGCTTCAGCTTCAGCATGAAGTCAGTATTCAGTGTTTACATTTTTTCTGGCTGTGTAAATATTGTTTCTGGATGACCGATCTAGTGTACTCCAGTTGAATCTCCTCTGGCTCTCTCTGTAGTTAATAATTGTCTCTTTTTTCCATTGGCTTAATTTTTTGTGTCCCTGTCGCCCAGTTACTGCCAGAGTCTCCGTTCAGCACATTCAAGCACAACAGGTATTCTCTCTGTTCCACACCTGCTGCTGCTTCTCTTCTTGGTCTTCAGTTCCACCTGGTGAGTCACGTAGCGGAACTGTTGCATGAATCATACACTCATGGGATGTCCATTTACTAAAAGTTGAAACACTTAAATGTTTGAACCCCTTGTCTTCCAGTTCTCTTGGTTTTTGTCTCTCATTTTGGTGGAGTTGCTTTAGAAAGGAGACCTAGGAGATAAATTTGTTGCGTCTTTGCATCTCAGAAATTGCCACATGATTCTATTCTCATACCTGACAGATGTTGTACCTGGGGATATAACTTCAGATTGGAAATACTTTGTACTAAAAAATGTGACCGTATTTTTCTACTGACTTCTTAGCCTCCAATCTTGTGTTTGAGAAGTCTGGTACCTTTCTGATTCTTTCCACCCAACCCCCTCCTCCCCCATTTTATTAAGAAATAATTGACATGCAGCACTCTATCAGTTCAAGGCATACAGAATGATGGTTTGATTTATATATATGGTGAAATGATCACCACCACAGGTTCAGCTGTTTCACAGTGTGTCTCAACCAATACACTAAAAAGAAAAGGAAGAAAAAAGAAAAACTTGTCTTCTTATGGAGAACTCTTAAGATTGACTCCCTTGACAACTTCCCCGTATATCACACAGCAGGGCTCGCTGCCGGCTGTCACTGTGCTCGACGTCATCGTGCTCGACGTCATGTCCCTAGCGCTCACTTACCTTACAATTGGGAGTCTGTGCCTTGGACCATCTTCTTCCAGTTCCTTCTTTCCTCATCCCCCTCCCCTGGCCACTACAAGTCTGATCTCTTTTCTTTACTGAGGGTTTTTCTGTTTTGTTATTTGTTTGTTTGCAGATTCCACAAATAAGTGAGATCATACAGAATTTGTTCTTTTCTGTCTGACTTATTTCACTTAGCCTAATGCCTTCAGGGTCCATCCATGTTGGCACAGATAATAGGACTTCTTCGTTTTCTTATAGTTGAATAATAGATGTATACGCACACGTATAGTTGTGCTATATATGGGCCGATAGATAGCAGAACTTTTTTACCCATTCATTCATTGACGGGCCCTTTGCTTATTTACATGTCTTGGCTATTATAAATAATACTACTATGAGCATAGAGGCGCAGATACATTTTGGAGTTAGTGTTTTGTTTCCTTTGGATATATTTCCAGAAGTGGAATTGCTGGACCATATGGTAGTTCTATTGTTTTATTTTTTGAGAATCCTGCATACTATTTTTAATAGTGGCTGTACAGTCCCGCCCCGAGTTCACAGGGGTTTCCTTTTCTCCACATCTTCCCATTTGTTATCCCTTGTCTTTCTAACACTCATGAGGTGATACCACAGTTTTAATTTGCGTTCCCTACTGACTAGTGCTGTTTTCCTGTACATATTGGCCTTTCCTGTGTCTTCTTTGGAAAAAAAATCCAAAGAAGACTATCCAAAACAATGGTCCTGTGCCCTTTTTTTTAGATTTGGTTATTTGTTTATTTTTGCTGTTGAGTTTTAGCTTTGCTTTTAGTTTTAGTTTGCTTTGGCTGTTCAGGGTCTTTTGTGGTTCCATATAAATTTTAAGAGTATTTTCTTTACTTCTATTTAACAGAAAAGTCTTTGTTATCTTCACAGGCATTGCATTGAATCTATAGATGGCTTTTGGTAGTATTGCCATTTTAAATATATTAATTCTTCCAGTCCATGAAAACAGGATACTTTTCCATTTATTTCTGTTATCTGCAATTTCTTTCATCAGTGTCTTATAGATTTCAGAGCAGAGGTATGTTACCTCTGTAGTTAAATTTATTCCTAGGTATTTTACTGGTTTTGATGCCATTGTAATTGAGATTGATTTCTTTATTTCTTTGTCAGAAATTTGTTGTTGGTGTATAGCCTTTCTCCTGCTTTGATAGTCAGGTTCTTTACCACTAGCGCCACCTAGGAAGCCCTAGACTTTCTGATTCTTAATTTTTTTTTTTTTTGGTGACCTAGTTCTTGAAAGATTTTAGACTCTCCTCATTGCATCTGTGTTGTGAAATTCCACGTATTGTGCTTTGACGTGGGTCTTTTTTTAAAAAAAAAAGTTTTTCTGGGTGGGTTATTTATAATCAAGAAACCAGTTGTTCAGTTCAGAGAAATTTTCTTGTATTGCATCTTTGATAATATCATCCCTTTTCATGTGTACTTTGCTCACTCTTTCTGGAACTTCTGCTGCTCAAATAGTAAACCTCATGTTCTCCCTACCCCACCCCATCAAGACTGGTCCTCTGATTTTTCTATCCTTCTCTTTCTATTTGTCTTACTTACTTTCTGGGAAATTTTCTTAATCTTCTAACACTTCAATAGATAGGATCACTTCTTCTATCATATTGTTCATTTCCAAAGGTCTTAAATTTCTTTCTCCAAATGTTTATTTTTAGACAATCTGTTATATCTCTCCAAAAATGGTAATTGATTAAATTTCCTTCAATTTTTCTGAATGAAGTTCAAATTTTCTCCTGTGCATTAAATTGCATGTTTCATTGTTTTGGTGTATTTGTGTTAGATTCTGCTTTTATTGAAGAGGCCCAATGTTCTTAACTTTTGCCTTAAAATAGTTAATACCAATCATTCTGGTTCTTCCACTCCTTCCAGGCACTGAGGGGATTAATTTCCCTGCCTCCAAGAGATGTGTTTTGGCCATGGGATGTGAAGAGTGTGGATGTACATGTAACCCCCACCCACAAGACTGACTGATGGAGATCTGTCCATCCATCTAGCATTGTAATGGAAGTGCCAGTCACCCGAGGTATATCCGGGAACCCTGAGCTGTACTGTGGAGGCCAGCTGCCCTGGGGAGTCATCCAGAGCCACTTTGAACTTGGCTTGAGCGGGAAATCAGAGTCCGCTGAGACTTTGGTATTGTTTTTTATTATAGCACTCACTACCTGGCCTCACCTGAGTGATACAACTTGGTAAATATAAGCCCCTCTACCAGGGGTTCTGAGAGCGAGTAATGATGGGGCCCCTGTACCAGCTGCCGGGAAGTGTAAAATCTCCGTGGCTGAGTCTCTCTAGAGAGGAAACCTTCAGTTCACCCAGGTTGGGCAAAGGCAGGCTGATGGGCTGGCTACTTCTTAACAGACTTCCAGCCAGCCCTCCACAGCCACACTCAACTCTCCGAGGTCCTTGAAGCCAGAATTCCAGACCTTTCAGGGGTTTGCAGCATGAATCAATCAGCTGCCTGGCTCTCCCTTGCTGACTTAAGTTTCCTGTTTCTCTGCTCTGCTACCTCAGTTACTACACGACTTTCCACCAGCCCAAATTTTGTGGCTCATGTCCCCACACCTGCCCTGTGTCCTTCTGTGCTTGATTTTTTAAAATCCCTTTCCTGCAATTTTCTAGATGGAATGTATTGAATCTGTGTGTTTATTGAAATTTCCTTAATGAGGGATTTTTTTCCTTAATTTTTTATTATTATGAAAAATTTGTAAATCTGACAATTTATCACATTCCGTTTATTCTCTCCTCCCTCTCTGTTTAGATATGTGTGTGTGTGTTGTGTTTATGTTGTTGTTGTTGTTGTTGTTGTGTTTTTTGCTATAACATTGGAAACTAAGTTACAGATATCGTGACCCTTCACTATTAATTAGTTCAGCATGCATCTTCCAAGGAAGAAGTATTCTCTTATAAACCATAATACCAATTATTACAGCTATTTGAAATTTTTAAAAATCCTGTCATATCATCTAACATCTGTCATCCAACATCTAGTATATTTAAATTACCCAATAATTCTTTTATCCTTTTTTTTTAATTAAAAATTGGGATCCAGTTGAGATAAACATGCTACAATTGGTTGTTATTTCTCTCCCTCTCTCTCTCTCTCTTTTTTTATGGCTCCACCTGGAAGTTTGCAGGATCTTAGCTCCCTGACCAGGGACTGAACTTGTGTTCTTCTGCAGTGGAAGCAAAGGGTCTTAACCCCTGGAGTGCCAGGGAAGTCCCTCCTCAACATTTTTTATTTTTTCTTTAAGTTAAACTTGAGCAGTACCAACACCTATAGAACTGGATTAATAACTAAAAATAAGCCCGTGTTAAGGAGATGCTAGTAAAGGTATACAGGAATAGGGCAAACTTTATAATTTTAATGGTTGGTGTTTCTCACTCAGGTGTCTCCAGTCGAAAACCTAACCAAGCGATGCTCCGCACCTTGGGTGTGTTAACATTTTGGATAACGAAGCAGTCGGCTGCTATGAAGAACTGTATTTAGCGCCTTCTCAGCCCACCTGACAGTGGCCTGTGTGCTTGGCCAGCGCTCAGCCTCATGACTTTTATTTGCTTCGAGCTGAATTTGAGTCTGAGCTCAAAGGGCATTTCTGTTTATGACTAATGGGTGAACTCCGAAGTTAGTGTAGTTATCAGACATTCCTAG
>SJYC01020278.1:0-42078 GCA_006408675.1 Madoqua kirkii | reverse complement strand
GTATTTAGCGCCTTCTCAGCCCCCTGACAGTGGCCTGTGTGCTTGGCCAGCGCTCAGCCTCATGACTTTTATTTGCTTCGAGCTGAATTTGAGTCTGAGCTCAAAGGGCATTTCTGTTTATGACTAATGGGTGAACTCCGAAGTTAGTGTAGTTATCAGACATTCCTGGCATGCCACACGTCTAATTCCTAGTGCTCCGAGGACCTGGTGCCCTGCCAGAGGAAAGCAGAGGCTGGAGGGCACACGGAAACGCCGCCACAGAAAGCCATCCTATAAGTTATAAAAAGCCAATCATGTGTTTAGCCAGCAGACCAAACGCTGGGGATGGAATTGATTTGTAGCATGTTAGCGCCTTTCCTTGGGCTGCTTATGAACATTTCTTAGTTTCCTGATACTTGATTCTCAGAATTCCTTTCCTGTAGCTTTAAAAAAAGAAAAAAGAAAAGAAATCTGTGATTCTTTTGGTTGTACTCAGAACCAGAATGAGGCACTTTTTAATGCAAAAGCCTATATCCTGAGAGGGTTTTAGAGTGTGATTGGGGGAATGGGGAGTTGGGCATGACGTCCATCAGTGCAGATGCAGTCCTCAGCAGAGAAGACAGTCGTTGAGCACGTGTTGGATGTAGCCGTTGTTCTGGGCCCCAAAGACTCCTGCAGTGGACAGGACAGGTCATAGGCAGGTGGGAAGAAAGAAAAATCAATCTTTAGACTACATGGATGCACCACTAAAACACGCTACCCGAAGGCAGGCACAAGAAAGCACAGATATCCACTTGTATGCAAGTCCAGGAAGAGTCAGTCTGTAGAGACAGAAAGTAAATTAGTGGTAGCCGAGGGAGGGGGAGACGGAGTTCCCAGCAGTGCCGTGGTAAAGGATCCCCCTGCCAGTGCAGGAGATCTGGGGGTTAGGCCTCTTGGGTCAGGAAGTTCCCCTGGAGGTGGAAACGGCAACCCACTCCAGTATTCTTGCCTGGGAAATCCCATGGACAGGAGCCTGGCGGGCTACAGTCCATGGGGTCGCAAAGAGATTCGACTAAGCACAGCGCTGGAGCGGGGCTCATCTTTTGGAGTGGTCAGAATTGCTATACTAAGATTATGGAGTTGTTTTAACTCTCTAAATTTACTAAAAATTTCTGATTTGTACACTTAAAGTGGGCAAAATTTTCTGGTATATAAATTAAACTTCAGTAATGCTATGGGGAAAAAAAAAGCTCTCAGCTTGGGATTATTAGATTCCAGCATGACCCGTAGCTGCTACCTGTGGTCAGAGTGACCAGGGGCACGAAGGTGGGTAGTTACCGTGGACTCAGTGGAAAGGAGAGAGACCACGTCCACGGGGTCTCTGCGCTGGCTGGCTTTCCCGGACTCTGGAGGTTACATCCCCTGGTAATAAACACTGAGTCTCTGGACATAAAAGAGAAATGGGCGCTTTGGTTCCGGGAGCCTAGTTGTTGTTACAAGGATGACTTTGTGTTTTCCTCAGCTCTGCTCACGGTCACTAAGACCCTGGTGTTCATCCATGGCACCACGGAGAGGCACAGTCCAAGTGTATTTGTCTGCAGAGCAAATGTTTAGCCACCGCCGGCAAGGCGATTTCTGTGCAGCTCGCACCTAGGGGACAGGCGCTCGTGGTCTGCAGAAGCAGTGGTGGGACCAGAGCCAGACTCTGTGTGTCTCTTGTGTCCCAGAGCTTGAGAGAGGCCATCAGTAAACATCAGAAGACCCGACGGACGCATGAATGAAACGTCTCTTTGTCGGTAGTTTTATTGTTACTTCCTATGGGCAGGAATAAAAAAGCTACAGACTGGCGTGTCTTGTGGTTGTTTTTCCTCTTCCAGTTGAAGTCGGTTTCCTCGGCATCCTTACTGTGACCTCCTTTTATCTCCCTAGACGTGGGCACATCCCAAGGCCTTGCCTGGCTTATCAGTGTCACCCATTATCTGATCTCCGCCTGGAAATTTCACCCCGCATCTCACCTGCCTTGTCCCTCTGGCAGCTGGCACACGACATATTTTTACATTAATTGATTATCATTTTGCTTACCTGTGCCGGTATCAGCACACTCCTTGAAACTGCAGATCGTAGCCTTGTGGACTTTCTCAGTTCCTACTCATGTCTGTTGAGCGCACTGTTTGAGTAACACTCCAAACATTTCATTACCCAGCTTTTCCACTTTCAAATATCCAGCAGGGCTGCTGGCCCCAGGAGCCTCAAATCCTGTTATTCCGTTTCCCTGCCCTCCGCATCACCCCCACCTCGGTCGCCTTCCTCCTTGTCACTGTGGTCGCCTCCTTGTCACTGTGGTCGCCTCCTCTCCGCAGGTGGAAGGGGAGATTGGGTTCCGTTTCAGCCTCTCTGCAGCTTTCACAGGCGTGAGGATCCCTGAGGATCCTGTGGAAAGCATGACCATGCCCTCTCTGTTTCCGATTTAGTAGTTGGTGGGAAGGAACTTAATAACTTGAATTTCCACTCAGGTTCCAGGTGGTGCTGACGCTCCTGGTTCAGGAACCACACTTTGAGACCCGCTATTTTTATGCACCCGGTCCATCACTCTCAGGTCAGCCTTCCTAAATTAAAATTTGCCCCAGGTCTGCATTCCTTGCTGAGGTCTTCTATTCAGCCTAGGACTGTATTTCCCCAGGTAGGTGTAGTGGAGCAGGAAAATCACAGCAAGTAATTTTTAGTCTTTTTTGTTTTCCCCTACTTTTCAAGTCTTCTTATTAGATCAAGGAGATCTAACGGTGCTAATATTATGTCTTTAGCACCTTTCTAACACTTGCTGGTGTTATTCAGTCACTCAGTTGTGTCCAACTCCTGCGACCCCATGGACTATAGCACACCAGGCTTCCCTGTCCCCCACCATCTCCCAGAGTTGCTTGAATGCTTGTCCATTGAGTCGGTGATGCTATCCAACTGTCTCATCCCCTTCTCCTCCTGCCTTTTGTCTTTCCCAGCATCAGTCTTTTCCAATGAGTCGGCTCTTCGCATCAGGTGGCCAAAGTATCAGAGCTTCAGCATCAGTCCTTCCGAGGAATATTCAGGATTGATTTCCTTTAGGATTGACTGGTTTGATCTCCTTGCAGTCCAAGAGGCTCTCAAGAGTCTTCTCCAACACCACATCAATTCTTCAGTGCTCAGCCTTCTTTATGGTCCAACTCTCACATCCATACATGACTACTGGAAAAACCATAGCTTTGACTAGACGGACCTTTGTCAGAAAAGTAATGTCTCTGTTTTTTAATATACTGGATAGGTTTATCATGGCTTTTCTTCCAAGCTGCTACTACTGCTAAGTTGCTTCAGTCATGTCTGACCCTCAGCGACCCAATGGACTGCAGCCCACCAGGCTCCCCTGTCCCTGGGATTCTCCAGGCAAGAGTACTGGAGTGGGTGCCATTGCCTTCTCCATCTTCCAAGCTAGTGTCTTTTAATTTCATAGCTGTTGTCACCATCCACACTGATTTTGGAGCTCACGAAAAAGTCTGTTCATTGTTTCCCCGTGTATTTGCCATTAAGTGATGGGACCAGATGCCATGATTTTCGTTTTTTTAATGTTGAGTTTTAAGTCAGCTTTTCCAGTCTCCTCTTTCATCTTCATCAAGAGGCTCTTTAGTTCCTCTTCACTTTCTGCCATAAGGGTGATGTCATCTGCATATCTGAGGTTATTGATATTTCTCTCGGCAATCTTGATTCCAGCTTGTGCTTCATCCAACTCGGCATTTTGCATGCTGTACACTGCATATAAGTTAAATAAGCAGGGTGACAATTTACAGCCTTAACATACTCTTTTTCCAATTTTGAACCTGTCTGTTGTTCTAATACTTAATCGCTTGTTTCACAGAGAGAGCAAGCCATTAGCTCAAAGCTGCTGCCAGCAGTCTGATAAAATTTTATGTAACAATTTTGTTTTCATTGTGTTTATTTTCAATGGCAAGAGTTAAGGGGCTACAGCTTGAAACACTAGGTTAAGGGGTGGAATCCGGAAGTCCTAAGAAATTCTTGCATACCTTTTCTTCCAGTGGGTTTCATACTTCAATTATTTTTATATATCACGTATAGTTCTTTGGATTTATCTGAAATTAATTTTGTTGTAAGGAAGAGAGAGGATCTAGCTTTTACCCCCTAACTGGCTATCCAATTAGCCTAACACTTTTAAATATCCTTTACTCATCATAAACAAAGTTTATGGATAAGTAATATTCTTGGAAAAATATTTACAGCTTAACAAAGGATTAATATCAAAATATGTTAAAAGCTGTCACAAATCGTTAAGAAGGACAAACAACATAATTTTAAAAAGGACAATTCACAAAAGATGCAAATAAGCACACAAAAAGATTATGAACCTTAGTGGCCATTATTAGATTCTGTCCCCCTTCTAGTTATCTTGTCAAGGAACGGTGGTATATGGTTAAATGAACCTTCGCTTACTTTGTGGTTGTTTTATTCACTAAGTTGTATCCAACTCGTTGAGACTCCACGGACTGTAGCCCACCAGGCTCCTCTGTCCATGGGATTTTCCAGGCACAAAGACTAGAGTGGGTTGCCATCACCTTCTCCAGGGGATCTTTCCAGACCAGGGATCGAACCTATATCACCTGCATTTGTAGGCAGTTCTTTATCGCTGAGCCACCTGGGAACCCTAGTTCTTTAGGTTTCGATAAAAGTAACTTAGTTCACTTAGTCGACTTCTGTAAGAATGAGGTTGAATCTAACAAGGTTCTGTCCACACAGAGGGTGAGTGAGCCATGTGTCATCTCTTTGTTGTTGTGATGGGTATGGTATGTTCTCCAGAGTGAATGTCAACCTTCTTCCCATCCTGTTCCTTGAACAGCTGTTCTCTCTGATGGAATCTGTAACAACTGTGTGTTGTTTAAACTCCCGGTAGGAGAACAAGACCTTGGTAGTGGGTTTTCGTTTGTTTGGACAGTAATCTCTTAAGCCCTCTTCCTCTTCTAAACATTCCTACCTTCTTTGCCAACATATCTACTTAAATTCTCAAACTATTTTCCAAAACCAAATAATCCGGCAAGCAAACATTTCTTGGCACTTAGCAGAGAAAAGAGGTACAGGTTAAAGTGTTTGCTGACCTCTGTGTTTTCTCCTGGTAAAATACTTAAAAAAAAAAAAAAAGAACTTGCTGAATTTTTAAAACACCTGAAATAAATTCTTTGCCCTCTTTGTAACGAAGAATCTGTTTTCTGTTTAGCTATTCATTTCTGATACATAATGTAATGATAGTCATCTAAAATGAATTATGAGACCAGGTATTTTGATTCAGGTTTTAAAGATATTTTCCTCCTATCCTGTCCCATCATCTTAGTATCAATCTTCATATTATTCTTTTAGTTAATGCAATTTACTGTTATATCTGTGTAAACAGAACATTTTTTAAAATGACAGTTCTTCCATGGTATCTTTGTTTTCATTTTTGTCTTCCTTTCTAACCTGCACCCACTCAGTCAGCCAACACAGATGATATGCTGACTGCGTGCGAGGAAGGCATCGGGCTAGAGATGCAGAGAAGGCTGAAGGGGTCCTGGCCTTGAGAAGCCCAGAGGCTGATGGGAAAGACAGGAACCTAGTAAGATGCTTAAGGTGGCTCCTGAGTCTTTCTGGGGGTGATCAGGTGGGACGGGGTTCGGGGAACACTGTCTAAGAATTGCACTCCCAAGTTACATGTGATCAACAGTGTAATGGTTTTTTAATACTGCCAAATTGCTTGTTAAAAGGATGTATCAAGTTACAGAATCACCAGCAATAAATGCAAGGAGCTGATTTCCCACATACTCCACCAGAACTGAATTTCATCCTTGGGACAAAGCAAAACAAAACAAAAACTTGATATCCTGAGAGTCTTAAAAATCAAGCCTCATTATTGTTTTATTTGGCATTTATTTTTATTATTAGTGAAGTTGAGTATTTTCCCATGTTTTTATTATTTTACTTACTCCAAATAATCACTTGGAGTCTTGGCATTCTTAAAACGTGTTACTAATTTTATGAAACAGTTTATTGAGGTGAAATTCACAAAGCACGGAATCAGTCACTTTAAGGTGAACAATTCAATGGCATATATGTGTTCGCAATGGTGTCCAACGTCCACCTCTCTCTAGTCCCAAAACATTTCCATCACTTCACTACTGATGGGCACTTGTCTATTGCTCCTCTCTGTGGCCCCTGGCAAGCACTGATCTTCTCTACATTTGCATGCATTTATCTATACTGGATATTTCATTTACATAGAATTATAATATATGACCTTTGTGTTTGGCTTCTTTCACTTACCATGATGTTTGGAGGTTCATCCACATTGTAGCATATTTAGTATTTCCAGGTATTGATACTTCATTCCTTTTTATAGCTGAATAGTATTCCATTGCACATATATACCACACTTTGCTTATCTTTTCATCCATTGATAAAATTTGAGTTCTTTGCACCTGTTGGTTTTCGGTGGTGCTATGAACCTGCAGGTACGTGTAATTGTTTGGGTACCTGTTTTCAGTTCTTTTGGTCATTTACCTCAGAGTGGATTGCAGGGTTATATAGTAATTCAGTGTTTAACTCATTGAGGAACTACTGTGGAGGCTGTACCGTCTTAGCTTCCCATCAACAACGTCCCATTTCTCTACATCCTCATCAACACTTGGTATTTCTGTTTTTTAAATGATAGCCATCCTAGTGGGTACCTCATTGTGGTTTTGATTTCCATTTTCGTGATGACTAATAATGTTGAATACTTGTTACTGTATATTTCATATATAAGTGAGAAGATGAGAGAGAGAGAAAACCGTGTTTCTGAAGAACTTATTTTAAAATTATTCAAGTGTTCTTTGAGGGAAAAAGTTTACTTAAAATTAAACAAAGTGGCCCAAATTTGAGAATTAGCAAGCTACTAATTTTGCTAAATATGTCATCGTTGTCATTAAAGAGATTTCCAAAGCATAGGCTTTTGCTTCCAGGTTCTCTCCTCCACCCCCCATGCTGCAGGTCTTGCAGGATCTTAGCTCCCTGACCAGGAATTGAACCCTTTCCTTTGGCAGTGAAAGTACAGAGTCTTAACCACTGGACTCCAAGGGAATTTCCTCCAGTTTCATTTTTAAGTTGAGTTTTTTGGGTTTTTTTTCCTATCACCTGGGTGGATTGGGGCTGTATGATGTGCCTTTAAACAATGGTTCTCAGAAGTGTGGTCCAGGGAACAACGGCTTGAGCATCGTTGGGGAACTCGTTACAAACACAGATCCTTCCTTTCCCATTTGCTCACTTCTCGCCGCTTGATGTTCCAGCCATGCTCTTTTCATCTTGTGGCTGTCTTACACAACTGGGGACATCAAGGACTTCCTGCTCACAGCCAAGGGGAAGGACAAGAAAAATAAGGAAAATGTGAAGTTTAAAGTTCGATGCAGCAGATCCCTTTACTCCTTGGTCATCACAAAGAGCAGGCAGAGAAGCTGAAGCAGTCCCTGCCCCCAGATTTGGCAGTGAAGGAGCTGAACTGAATCATGAACACTGACTGAACTGTATGAAAATTTTAAAAATTCTCAAAAAAAAAAAAACCAAAAAAAACCCTTACAAATCCTAGTATCAGTAGACCAGGCCCCACCCCTGATCTGCTGGCCCTAGCAATCTGTTTTAATCATCTTTTCAGATGAGTGGAATGTGCTCTTAGGTTTGAGAACCTCTGCTCTAACTCAAAATTTCAGGTCAGTCCCGGTATTAAAGAGCCCCTGAAGGAGAGGGAATTCACAATTTTGGCTTTGTTAGCGTCAACTCTTTTAGCTTTAATAGGCAGGCAATACAAACAGTTAAACTGAATTGCATTATAGTCTCCTGCTAATTCTTAAACATGTATATATCATATAGTTTTACCTAGAAATTGCTTTCCAGTCTGCTTTTGATCTTTGATCAAATCTCCAAAGAATTTAAGAGCTGCGTGTCCTTGGAGCGTATCTTCCACTCATCTGCAGTCGGGCTTTATTTCTCACTTCTTTGGAGCCCCTCCTGCCAAGGGTTCTGGTGTGAAGGCCCCCGTGGGCACTCACAGCTGCTACTGCCGGACGCAGCTGTTATCATATAGTTTTACCTAGAAATTGCTTTCCAGTCTGCTTTTGATCTTTGATCAAATCTCCAAAGAATTTAAGAGCTGCGTGTCCTTGGAGCGTATCTTCCACTCATCTGCAGTCGGGCTTTATTTCTCACTTCTTTGGAGCCCCTCCTGCCAAGGGTTCTGGTGTGAAGGCCCCCGTGGGCACTCACAGCCGCTACTGCCGGACGCAGCTGTGCTCAGACAGAGGCAGCGATGGACCCATTCTCAGCGGGGTCGTCTTAAAGCCCAGGACGCCTTGCACCTCCTCCCGCCAGAATTTCTTTTTTGGTGGAGGGTCCACACTACAAGTCACGTGGAATCTTAGCTCCCTGACCAGGGTTTGAACCTAGGCCCTCTGCATTGGAAGCATGGAGTCTTAACCACTGGACCACTGAGGAAGTAGCCCTCCCGAACTTTTCTAAGGAGCTCCTTTCTTGCAGTTTCTTCCAGAAATTGGTGGCCAGTCAATCCAAGTAACGTATCAATAGTTAAATCCTTGCCCAGAATTGGCAGGACCAATGGCTGTACCCTGCACAAGAGACTTAATGGCTGGAAACCACAGACTTGGACTAGAGGGGCGTGTGCGGCACAGTCCCAGCTCCTTTGATTTTTGTTTTGTTTTTCCTGCACAGGGTCTTCAAATGGAGATAATGCTTGCCTCTACTTGGCAGGATTTTATGGGGATTTAACTCATACATAGATATTTAAAGCATGTGTAGTACATGGAAGCACTCAGAAAATGTTTATTAGTAGGATAATTTACTCTATGTAAAAATTTGACTTTTTTTTTAACATAGAATATTGGAAGTATTGACATATGTAGGTACTGTGTTTGCGTCCCCAAAGCAGCAGCACTTTGGGGGCACACAAGTCACGTGTGCTTTCAAAGGTGAATTATTCACAAATGTTGCCTTTCAGGCAAATGTTGCCTCTCCTTCCTATTTCTGAAGGAATGAGAGGATTCCGTTCGGTGGTGTAAGGGATATGCTAATCCGGCCTCCTGCCATCCTCCAGATTTGAAATCTCTACGCCAGAGTTAGACTGAAGTTAGGAAGTAAATGTCCAGTGGTTAAGACTTGCATTCCAATGCAGGGGGCACAGGATCAATCCCTGGTCTGGAAAACACGGCCCCAGATTGCCTGGGGTGTGACCAAAAATTTAAAACAAAAACAAAAAGCCAGAACACCTGAGGGAGGCTTTCTGAAGGGTTAAGAGGGGACTGCTCTCATTGTTGCTTGCTTTTCAGTCACTCAGTCATGTCCAACTCTTTGCGACCCCATGGACACACCAGGCCTCCCTGTCCTTCACTCTCTTCCGGAGTTTTGCTCAGACTCATGTCTGTTGAGTCGGTGAAGCCATCCATTGTGTCCTGTTTACTTGTCGGCTGCGGGAGAAGAAATTAACTGTGTGAGATAGTTATCAAGTTAATGCTGGTGATCACTGACGGAGTGTGGTTGCAGCGCTGAGAGAAGCAGAGGGGATTGTGGACGGAGACTGGCGGGCTTTTCAGCGGAGGGAGGGGGTGAGCTGGTGAGGGGATGGGGCATCCCAGGCTGTAGGTGAGCAGACTCGGAAACAAGACTGCTGTGTTTAAATATCCGAAAGCCCATCCCACGGAAGAAGGAGGAACCTGGCTCTCTGTGGCACCACGAATAAAATTGGCCGCAGTGGGTCTCAGCTGTAGGAAGACCAGAGTCTAGCAGAGGAGACCGGAATGGGAGCCAGTGAATCAGAGAGGACGTGGACTCAGGCTGAAGAAGCGAGCCGGGCTAGACGCCCCTGTGATGCCCCTTACAGCTGGTAACCTCAGATGAGCCCTTCAAGCCCCGGGGCAGCCGTGCCCTCCTCGATCTGTGGTCCTGCCTGTCTGCCAGCCCGCTTCTATCCAGCAGGATCTGCTGAGAAGAGTTTCAGCTATTTTTCCCAAAGATGCAGAACTAACTGCTCTACCCTCCTCTGAAGAGGTCTGTACTCTTAAGAGTCGGTTTCTTCTCCCTGCCGCTGTTCACTCAGCCCTGGGTCTCCCCTCTCCCTTTCGTTCCTTGGTGTTGCTAGTTTCCCAGCTAAGAATAGTGATGGGAACATAGGTTGCTTTCTGGGGACTGATAAGCATCACTGTAAATTAAAGTTCTTTCAGGAGTAGAGAGAGTTCTGTTATTTTTACCTTCCCTGTAAAATTCACGTTGAGAACCTCATCTTTAACCCCACCCCTATTCTCAGAGCAATTCAAGCAGGTTTGTGTGGACCGATTCTGTAGCGATCGCAGTTGACGGTGCGACTCCGCCTTGAGTTAAATGTCGGCAGCAGCAGATGCCAGGAAGCAAAAATAACTCTTCAGACCTTTAACATTCATGCTCAACTGTACATTTGGGAGGCTGGAACCATGGCAAGAGTTTTATTAACCTGAAATGGTTCTCTTTGTCACGTGCTGTTTCATCTAACGTTAGTTAGCACAAACTCGGTTGCAATTAGCACCGAGTGAGTGTGTCTGGCTGTGCACTTGCACACACAACACTATTTGCCGTCATATAAGCGGGAGGAGTACATTCATCTGTGTGTGACATCTCCTGTCACAGGACCCTGACTTGGTGGCCTGACAATAAACACTCAGTGATGGCTTGTATGAAAGAATGATTAATGCCCACAAGGAGAGGAAATACCACGCAGAGTTCAAGTTTTGTATGTAAACTGTGGCAAAGTACTGCAGTAAATTGCCATTTTCTTCACATTAGTCACGGTGCAAAGGAAGAATGTTTTTTAAGCAAAGAGTAATCTCTGGAATTTAGCATAAAGACGCTTGGTAATTTCAGGCTTTCTGCCTGCTGTTGCTCCTTTGTGGGAGAACCAACAAACTCCATCCATTTTTTACTTCCTCGACATCAAAGGAAGATTGACTCTTTCAGAGATTCCTTGTGCAAAACAAGAGGAAGAAATTTAGTAACATTTTTTCTGAGTCCCGTTGTTTCTAATTTTGGAATAGCCTGTTGTTTCTGTTTCTCGTTACTTCTTAGTGTATCATGGTAATATGTTTTCTTTATCAGGATAGCAACGTATCTGAGTGCTTTTGTTTGTTTGGTACCTGAGAATGTTACTCTATTTCTGTTTCCTAATTTGCAAAAGAATTAAAAGTTTGAAATTTATTAATGTGTATTTAATGGTTTTACTCTTATCAGTAGTGTGTATCTGTTTTTCTAAATACAGAAAATACAATGTTAAATTGATTTTTGCAGCATCACTGAAAGGAACCATTTATGTTAAAGTTCCAGGAAGGGAAATGTTTGAATTTTTAAGTGAGTTCACAGTTAGACTTATACGTATAGAAGTAATGCCAGTGTTAGGACACTGAGTTAGTAAAGTGCTTATTATCTGCTTTGAGCAATAATAGGAAAAGCTGGATTATTTCCAAGTGTAATCAAGTTACTGTAACTTGTAATCATAGTGCATGTTCTGAAACGTTCGTAACTTCTGGTTGTTGAAGGAGTGGGTACATTCGCATCATACTTAGGCTTGAACATGTTGCGTTGGTGCCCGGATAAAACTTGCATAACGTCTCTCTTTTGTCATTCAGACATACCATTTCCATGTCTCTTTATCCTTTATTTCTTTGGGATGCCTGTGCCTTTTAGACAGCCGGGATAGAGGAGGTTAGGGAGAGAGATCCTCCAGCAGAAGGATGTGCAAGGGGCTCTGTCCAATCAGGTGATGGAAGCTCAGTCCCAACGACAGAGTATGAAGACAGGGCCATGTCCCATGGCATGGGGAGCTTTTGATACACATAAAATCTAGTCCCTTCTTCAAAAGAAAACCCAATTTTCCTGCACATTTTTCATGATATAAGGTGGGATTTAAGCACAATTCTAAGAGCCAGATTTTGGACTCAGATTAAGTTCAAATTGATGCCAGGTTCGCAGAGTGAATGTGGCCAGTTGCCATGTTAGATGCCTTGCTTAACACGGCTGAGATTCGCTCCGCTTGTCTACTACATGTGGAAGCTTTCCACTTGTCAGGCATCACACCAATTGGTTCGGTTTTAAAGTTCATGATCTCCTCCCAACTCTGTCCCCACCTTTTTAAAAAAATAATAGATTGGAAAACAGAGGCCTTGCAGGTTGATAACCTGCCCGGCGTTGTAAGATGGCAGAACAGGGACTTGAATCCAGGTCCCTTTGAGGCCAAACTTCAAGTTCTTAACTTCTGAGCCAAATTCTTTCGAATTACTTGGAACACTTGATTAAACAAACACTGCTGGGCCCTAGGGTTTCTGATCCTATAGGCATAATATATACTGTACTCCAGGGCCCAAGGATTTGGTTCTAACCAGTTCTGAGATGTAGAAGCTGCTGGTCGTGTGGACTGGACTCTGAGAAACACTGCTGTACACAGTGCTGCCTGGCTCCATTCTCTGGAGACTTGGAGAATTCACGTGTCCTGCTTGGGTTCATAGTTGCCAACATTTATGGACTGCCTAACCATGTCCTAGAAACTCTTGAGTTAATCCGTTCTCATCCTTTCATTCATCATAGCCAGTAGTCACATTGCAAGAAGATAGGAGTTGTGACCACCACTTAAAATGAAGAGAAAGAAACTGAGGTAGGGAAGGCTGTCCAGTAAGATAGCCTCACCTTGTAGGTTATTTTTTTTTAATGTAATTCAACCTTTTCTGTACATTAAAAAAAAAAATGTGAGGGTAATGATAAGATTTGAAGTTGCTCAGTCTTGCAACTTGTACAACTCAGAATCGCAAAGATCAACTCTTTGCGATCCCATGGACTGTAGTCCTACCATGCTCCTCCGTCCGTAGAATTTTCCCGGCAATGATACACAAGATGATCATAAAAGGATCCTCAGTTCAGTTCAGTTCAGTTCAGTCGCTCAGTCGTGTCCGACTCTTTGAAACCCCATGAATCACAGCACGCAGGCCTCCCTGTCCATCACCGGCTGCCAGAGTTCACTCAGATTCACGTCCATCGAATCAGTGATGCCATCCAGCCATTTCATCCTCTGACATCCCCTTCTCCTCCCGCCCGCAATCCCTCCCAGCATCAGAGTCTTTTCCAATGAGTCAGTTTTTTGCATGAGGTGGCCACAGTACTGGAGTTTCAGCTTTAGCATCATTCCTTCCAAAGAAATCCCAGGGCTGATCTCAGTGAGCCGCAAGTCCTGGAGATAAATGGAAAAGGCATCATGACAGTTCTTAGCAGCCCTTGCCACCCAAGTAGATACAGTGTCCACAGTAGTTCTCAAAACAACTGAAGAAAAGCCTCCTGTGTTGAAATGGAGGTTTTAAAAGAAGCTTTCCTCAAGTCAGTTTCGTACAGTGCAAATGCCCTGTGATGTGGCTGTGCTGGCCCTTGATGTTTACAACACTGGCGAGACCAGTCACCTGCTTTCACTTGAAGTTAACAGCAAACTTAGGCCTATGATGTTGGCCTTGCTGCTCATCAATGTACTGGCTGTATCTAGAAGAGCTCGAAAACACTTGGGGAATAAACAGCTCTCTGCTCAAAATCATTTTCTTAAAATGATTGCTTTTCAGTTCAGTTCAGTTGCTCAGTCATGTCTGACTCTTTGCAACCCCATGGACTGCAGCACGCCAGGCTTCCCTGTCCATCTCCAACTCCCAGAGCTTGCTCAAACTCACATCCATCTAGTTGGTGATGCCATCCAACCATCTCATCCTCTGTCGTCCCCTCCTCCTCCTGCCTTCAATCTTTCCCAGCATCAGGGTCTTTTCCACTGAGTCAGTTCGTCACATCAGGTGGCCAAAGGATTGGAGTTTCAGCTTCATCATCTGTCCTTTCAATGAATATTCAGGACTGATCTCCTTCAGAATGGACTGGTTGGATCTCCTTGCAGTCCAAGGGACTCTCAAGAGCCTTCTCCAACACCACACTTCAAAAGCATCAATTCTTCAGTGCTCAGCTTTCTTTATAGTCCAACTCTCACATCCATACATGACTACTAGAAAAGGATTGCTTTAGTTGGGAGACTAAAGAGGAAAAAAGCTAAGTCAGGAATTAGAAATCATTCTCTTGATGGAAATGAAGTGACTTGGCCCCAAGGTCAGTCCTGGGAGGGCATTCTTCATGACTGTTCTCTGGGCTGGACTACTTGGGAAGGCCATCCAGAAGTATATTTCACCCCCAGGGAAGGCTGAGAGAAAAGGAGACGCTTCTTTCTTTTGATCCTTGGTGTACTATGTCCTCGGAGGAGGGCTGTTGCAGGCCACACCTGGGAAGAAAGGATTTCCTTCCTTTTCATGTTTTCCTCCCAGAGTTCTGAAACACGACACAGCTCGTTACTCTGATGAATGATGCAATTCTAGAAATGACCTGTATTTCAGTTGTGCTGTGAAATCACTGATACTCACCAGCATGGATCACGGAGTCCAGGTGACTTCATATTTGGAACTGCGCTGATGGGGCCCTAGCGTTAAATTAGCAGAGATGTCACCTGAGGTTGGCCACCATACAGCAGAGTGGTCACCAGTCTTTGGTGCTGGCCTGCCTGCAGCTGCTCTAGCAACCAAGGAAAATCTGAGAAGCGAAAATGAAGGAAATGAGAGAGAAAATCAACCCATGACAAAGCCCCAAACCTGTGCTCTGCTTAGATGACTAGTTTCCCCATTGCTTTTAAGGCTTAAAGAAAAAATATAAGGCGTTTCAAAAGGTGAGGTCACGTCGATATATAGATGTTAATACTTTGTGTTTGATTCCATTAAACATTTTGTTGAGGCACTCTTAGGTCCAAGTGTAAAAATAAGATCTGTTTGCCCATCCTCTCAAGGAGAGCTCTTCATGGACCTTGCAGTCAAGTTAATTTTTAGAAGAGCAGCCAAATCTGTAGTTGGTGTAACCAGGTGTATATCTTGTCCTGAGCATGTGTGCATGCTCCAGCTCTTTGCAACCCCGTGGACTGTAGCCCGCCAGGCTCCTCCGTCCATGGGATTCTCCAGGCAGGAATACTGGAGTGGGTTGCCATGCCCTCCTCCAGGGGATCTTCCCAACCCAGGGATCAAGCCCACTCCTCCTGCGGCTCCTGCATTGACAGGCAGATTCTTTACGCTGAGCCACCTGGGAAGCCCTTTTCTGTTCGGTGGGAAGGCTAGTTAGCTTCAAAGCTCACTCTGTATCCTGGCCGTCCTAACCCTCAGCTTGGAGTTCTTCCTGGATGACCTTATTCATTTATTGTACAGATTTATCTCCCAGTCTTAAGCTGTAAACTTTCAGAAGGTATCATGACTTGCTACTTTTTTGGTATTTTTTTTTGCTATACTCATCTCTGCATTTTAGCCCTGTGTTGTGTGTTTTGTTTGTTTTTTTTCCTTTAAAGATTTCAAACACAGTAGCAGAAACAGTAAAGAACAAAATGGAAATGAAGCAGCCTGAACTCTTCCCACGTGAGTGGTGCTGGACTTCGACACGTGCGGTTAGATAGAAAGAGTCACCTGTGCCTTTGTTCTGGTCTGTTCCAGGTTGACCAAGCCCCTGTCGTTTGCTGACTGTGTTGGTGATGAGCTGCCATGGGGATGGGAAGCCGGGTTCGACCCTCAGATTGGTGTCTACTACATCGATCACATAAACAGTGAGTTTTTCCTTTTCAGTACAAACGCATGTCAGACAAGTGATCCCCCCACATCTAGAGTCATACAGGAAAGCAAACACTCTGCAGAAGGAATTTCTCTATTTCAAACCCTGGCTTTAACAGAAATGTACATTTTGGAAGTTTTGTTGGGCTTATGGGGACAGCAGGAGAGAGGAGTCTGTCTGTCTCTCTGTCTGTCTGTCTGTCTGTCTGTCTGTCTGGAAGGGCACCAGACCCTCCCCTCGCAAGTCCCTCCCCCATTCAGAGTGGCACCACCACCCCCCCCCCACCTCCCCAGTGCAGGTATGTCCACAGCACCGATTACTCATTCATTGTACTGCCCACACATTATCTGTTCGTAGGTTTTTCCTCACTAAATTGTGAGCTTCTTGTGGACGGTGACTGTGGCTTTACTTCTCCGCCTTTGGGTGCCTCGTATGATGATGAATTCTTCCATGTTAGACCAGTGAAGAGCTTTGTTGTGTGATGCACAGATTAAAAACCTCTCTGTTTGATTCTAAAGAAACTAAAGTGCATTTTGGTTCTAAATTATGCTTCAGAAAACATTGTTCTAAATGTTTAAAAACTTGATGATCAGAATATAAATTTTTAGGTCTCCCATTTTTCTTTGGTACGGTAATAGGATCCCAGTAGCCTGGTGGATTTACTGTGCCCCGAAGTGCACCAGTTACCCACAGCAAGTAGTATTCCCACTAAAAAGGCTCTGATCCGTTATCTCATTAATCTTAAAGACATTCCTGTGAAGTGGTTTCGAGAGGAAGTTGCATGTTCTTCTCTTAACAGCTGGTCTACACATATGTTATGTCTTGATATTGTTTGGTTTCAGCATTATTTTCTTTCTTTCTTCTTTTTTTTTTTTCAGGAAAAAATTAGAGAGTGTTTGGCCATTTAATACTATTTCTATGTCACACTATTAAATTATTAGAAGTAAAAGTTTTGACCTTGACAATGATAGTTACTTTAGGCCCCAAGTGTCTGCAATAGAATTCACCTTTCAGTGGCTATGCGTGTGGAGTCAGGGTTCTGTATAGATACTGATGGGGATGTTTGTAACTAACTATTCGTTAGTTAGTTAAATCAGTCAGTCGTGTCTGACTCTGCAACCAACGGACTGTAGCCTACCAGGATCCTCAGTCCATGGGATTTTCCAGGTAAAGTACTGGAGTGGGTTGCCATTTATAGAAAGTAATTATGAAGTACTATCTGTAAGGTTTTGATATTATCACTGCAATCAGAAGTAAATCACTTTTTGATAGAGTCAGAGTTGTACCTTAACTCTTTTGTCTTTTAGTAATTAAGGTCCATTTACATATAAAAATGCACAAATTTTAAGCATGTTATTTCAGTGAATTTTGGCAAATATATACTCCTTTGCAGCCGCTTCTCAATCAAGATACAGAATGATTTTGACTTGCTCCCGTAGCCTTCTCAGACCCTTGATACTTTGTGCCATTCCCTTTAAAAAAATATTTTAAATTTTTAAAAATATTTTTCATAGAAGCAATACATGTGCTGAGGAGAGAAGTATAAATTATAGGTTAAAAAAAAGGAAGAAAACTCAGAAATAACCAGATACTCTAAACCTTTCAGTGTGTCTGTCCAGACCTTTTCATGTTTACACACACACACACCATTTTCAATATATTTTTTACATCAAGTGGAACTATATCACATAGTTTTATAAACTGATTTTTTAAACCTAATATATAATCTTTCATCCAAAAAATTTTTTGCACATCATATCAACTCTTTCGATAAGAGAACCTCACATTTCTCTCAGATGATCTTCCTAAAATATAACTAAGATCCTTTCATGCCTTTACTCAGAACCTTTCTGCCACACACTGTTGCTTACAGAATGAGTTTTGTATTTCTCAACGTGACATTTAAGAAACCACAGCTCGTCCCTCTGAGGTCTTGGGGAAGAAATGAGAGAGCAGAGCCTTAGATTCTATTCCCACCATCGCCAGTAGATCAAAGGAGACCAAGTAAAGCACCACGTCCGTTCTGAGCCGTGTGCCTGCAGCTCCCGAAAGGATAAGTGAGTTACCCAGGGCTCGGGAATAAGGAGATGGGGTACAGTTTGGGGGCTGGAAGGAGAAACTGCCTGCAGAAGGAAGCCCCATAAGTAAAGCCAGAGATCTGAAGGGGCCACAGGAAGCCGGACTTAATGAAAGAAGACAAGAAAGTCAGTGATCTGAGGCTGGTGTGAACAAGGGTAGGAGAATGGCTGGAGTGCCAGACAGGGGTTGGTGCTTGAAGGGCCTCTTGTCTCAGACTTTTCAAAGCCCTGCTTAATCACTGCCGATTCCACAGGACCTGACGTTTTCAGCTGGAAAAGCCCCCACCACCACCACCACCATCTCTAGGCTCCATGGCACTCACCCTTGCTCTCTCAGGGCTTCACCATTTTCTACCATACAGAATGCTTGCTGTCATTGTAGCCTTAATTCCTGTGTCACGACCTGTCCTGAGCTTGTAATCTCTTTGGCAAGAGGGATCACGCCCGAGCATCTTGTTTTCTCTAGTCCTGCAGTAGATGCTTAACTGTCCATAGAAATAACACACCATAACAGGTAAACATAGCAGAGAGTTTCTAAAATGGAAGATAAGGAGAGTCGCTCGTATTCATTTTATTCATTCTTCCTGAGCACAGCAGAGAGAAGAGAAATGTGCTTAAGAGACAGAAGTAATATTCCTTTGAAGAGTCTAATGTTATCTTCCCTGAAAAGTTCTTGTAGCTCACAGTGTGTTTGCTATCTATAAATTTCCCCATCTATAAAACTGATGAAATGTGAATTCCCTTGAGGTTCGTGATGTCTTAACAGAATGTGATATATTACTTCTCTTACATAGTAGACAACATGCAAATTATATTGCATTATAATACAGTGATCTCCCAAGGCCACCAGGTCTTAATAAAATTTTTTTAAAAACCACGTTTGTGTAATATACTTTTTTTGAGTATTTACATTTAATAAATATTCTTCACTGATCTATTCAGCAAACATAAGTGATGGAGATGAAGCCCAGTCCTACTTTATGAAGCCTTCTTCAAAGTGCCTCTGGGAACCCACGTTTGTAGTTCCTATTTGAATGGGATGGTATATCAGAAATGTCAGTGGTGCCTGCTGAAGCTAGTAGCATCCGCTATTTAAACCAGTCGACTGGAGTATTTCAGCTAGTCTATCCAAAACAAATGCTGACAGCTTATTATTATGATTATTACCATTGTACTTTACTCACTTAAGTGTGCATCAGTGTTACTTTCAGAGTTTTGTGGTAATTTAACTGTCGACAAGCATTTTATTGAAAAGTATGCCTGTTCGCCAGTATATAGGGAAATACGATTAGGTAAAACCTCGAAAGATATTGAGAGAGAACTGGGAATACATATCTTACTATAGCTTTTATAACTTAACAAGCGTGTCAGGTTTTTCATTTACACTTTCAATTTGTGTCATCTCTTTATTTGGTTAGTTTCCTGTTTATTTACCTCACTGCAACAAGTTATCCCAAAACTTATGACTTAAAGTCTGTTTATTATCTCATCGTTTCTGTGGGCGATGAATCCAGGCAAGGCTGGGCGGAATTGGTCCTCTGGCTCCAGGGCTATCTCCAGCTGACCTCAAGGTGTGAGCCAGACTGCATGACCGGAGGGACTATGCTTCTAAGCTCACATGTGTGGCTGTCAGAACAATTCAGTTTCTTGTCAGCCGCCACCAATGGCCCCCTCATTCCTTGCGCGCGCGCGTGTGTGTATGTGTGTGTGTGCATGCACACACGTGTGTGTGCTCAGTCATGCAGTCATGTCCAACTCTTGGTGAACCCCATGGACTGTAGCTTGCCAAGCTCCTCTGTCCATGGAATTTTTCCAGGCAAGAATACTGGAGTGGGTTGCCATTTCCTTCTCCAGAGCATCTTCCCAACCCAGGGATCGAATCCACGTCTCTTGTATCTCCTGCAGAAAGCCTGCTATGTCCACAGTGTGAAAGTGGGAGTGTCAGTTGGTCAGTCATGTTCAACTCTTTGCAACCCCATGGACTCTAGCCCTCCAAGCTCCTCTGTCCATGGGATTCTCCAGGCAGGAATACTGGAGTGAGTTGCCATTCCTTTCTCCAGGGGATCTTTGCAACCCAGGGATCAAACCCAGCTCTCCTGCATTTCAGGGAGGTTCTTTACCATCTGAGCCACCAGAAAAGCCCGCTGTGTCCATAGGACGGCTTTTAATTTGGAAGTTGGCTTCATTAGATTGAAAAAGCCAGGAAGAGCCAGGCAGAGAGAGCAAGACGGTGGTTGCAGCCCCTGTAACCCAGTCTCCAGAGACACCCCGTCTTCATCCATGGCTCTCAGTTTGAGGCTAGTCACTAGGTCTAAGTGGTGAATACCTTCAGAGGCTTGCACACTAAGAGGTAAGGATAATCCTGGGTCATCCAGAGTGAAGACCATACATTTCTGTGTGTTCGAGGATGAATTCTCTCTACTTTGAGACAGTTTGCATTCATATTTTTCAAAATCCTGGAATTGAATGTAAATACTGCACATTTACGTGGCCATAGACCTTGAGTTTTAAGGAATATTTGAAATGGAGATGTTTGGGCTCTTACTGGCTGACCTCTGTCTATGACTTGAGCTTTTATTGTGGTTTCCTCTGGGAGGGGTGCAGGAGGCAGGTTTCAGCAAGTTTAAGATGGGATATTTCAGATAATTTCATGGTCATCCAGAGTGAAGACCATACATTTCTGTGTGTTCGAGGATGAATTCTCTCTACTTTGAGACAGTTTGCATTCATATTTTTCAAAATCCTGGAATTGAATGTAAATACTGCACATTTACGTGGCCATAGACCTTGAGTTTTAAGGAATATTTGAAATGGAGATGTTTGGGCTCTTACTGGCTGACCTCTGTCTATGACTTGAGCTTTTATTGTGGTTTCCTCTGGGAGGGGTGCAGGAGGCAGGTTTCAGCAAGTTTAAGATGGGATATTTCAGATAATTTCATAATTCCATGCAGGATGCAGTGCGTGAGCTGTCACAGAGCAGAAGCTCTCAGTTCAGCTGCAGCTGCTCATGGAAATCACTGGAGGAACTTAAAAACCTACCATTGCCTGGGTTCCACCCACAGAAACTCCGATCGGTCCGGGATTTCTTTTAGAGCCCTCCAGGTGATGCCCGTGTGCAGAAGTGTAGGACCAAGAACAGTACCTTGCTGTTCTCCTGAAGCTGGGCACCGGGGTTTGGTCTTTTCACTTGTTTTAAAATTTCTGATCCACTCTGGACTGGTTGGTATTTTCATAAAAGAACAACCACCATGAATTAGAAAAGTTGAAAAATATTTTAAATGCAAGCCCCGGTATTATTAGAGTCAACAGGTACACAGTAACTGTATGGAACTGCTGTAAGTTTGCAAAATGTTTACTCGACACCTGTACTTATTGTCATAGACACATAACAGAGCTCGTGGACCAGTGCGGGTCTGCATCCTAGACCCTGAGGGATGTAGATGGAAAGGGCAGCCTGGCGAGAGTCCTGTGTTAAGTGCACAGAAGCGTAGGGAGTATATTGGCCTCAGATTACACAGGGCCATAAGTGTGGTTTCTCTTCTGAAGGTATTGAGGAGCCAGAGGGTTCTGGGAAGGGCTGACCCAATCATAACCATGTTGCTGTGCTTACTTTGACATTGTATATGATATATTTGCAGTGAGAATAAATTGATGACAAAGACAGAAAGAGGTCAGAGTGGGGATGGACTGGGTAAAATAAAGCAAAAACTATCACGTTTCTGGAGATGTCACTTCACAATACTAACTACTTGAAGGAGATAAAAATTAAAGACAGCTACTCTTTTTTTTTTTTTGCTCTGCCTCTCAGTTGCAGCATGTGGGATCTAGTTTCCTGACCAGGGGTTGAACTCAGGTCCTCTGTATTGAGCATGCAAAGTCTTGGCCACTGCTTAGAGCACAGAGACCACCAGGGAAGTCTCAGCTACTTCTTTTATAAAGCGTAAATAATCCAAATAAAACAAAAAGCTCGTCATTAAATTCTCAAAAATAACCCATCTGATTTATCTTCAGAAACCACACAGATCGAAGATCCGCGGAAACAATGGCGGGGGGAGCAGGAGAAGATGCTCAAGGACTACCTGTCGGTGGCACAGGACGCCCTGCGGACGCAGCGGGAGCTTACCACGTGAAGGAGCAGAGACTGGCCCTGGCCCTGGATGAGTACGTCCGCTTGAATGACGCCTACAAGGAGAAGTCCAGCTCTCGCACCAGCTGTAAGTACAGCGTGGCTGTTCAGACCTGAGAAGTGGGCACCGACCTGCAGGTGACGGGAGGCCACTGGGTGTCTGTGGGACGGCGCTCTGGGTTCTGTCCCTTCTTGGGCAGGAGGAGCCCCTCAGCCCCGTTTCAGATAAAGGTCTGCTCGCTGAGGGACTGACGTTTACCTTTTCAGATCAGGGCAGATAATCTGGCCCTTGTGCTGCTCTTGTACATTGTTTTTAGTGGGACTAAACTGAAACTGGAGCGATAGCACAGATGAAGTTTCTGTTGACCACCTAAGCTGACCGATCTCTCTCTCATCTCAGAGGCTGGGCTTTTTTAAAGCAGCAGCCGTGGTGGGCTCAGATGTCCCACTTAAGTGACAAGTTTCTGGGTAACACAAAGCGCAGTTAAGCTGCATCTGCAATAAGCTCCTCTAAGATTTTATCCATAGATATAAAATCCACAGGAAACTGAGGCACTGGGGTCTTGATAACGTTCCTTTTTATTGAAAAAAATGATGAAGGTTTGAAGATGACTTTTTATATCTAGGTGTCTGATGAATGACAATAAAGGAGTTGTAAAGTTAAGTAAGTATCCCAGAAGCATGTAAATCTTGTCGTTTTTAGCGTTTGTAATTTCTAAGTTGACAGCTAGTTATGCAACTTGTACAAGTTACTTTTTTTTTCCCCCCTCTCTTCTCCCTTTGAAAGTATTCTCAGGCTCTTCATCCAGTACTAAATATGACCCTGATATCTTAAAAGCTGAGATCTCCACTACACGATTAAGGGTAAGATTTTTTTTTGACTGTGGTTTTATTAATATGCAGAACATATGCATAGAATCTGGAAGGGGCCTCTGTGGTCATCTGCCATCTCAATTCAGTGAAGGAACCATCCCACTTATCCTCAACGGATGGTCTTTCTGCTTTTGTCAAAACACGTTTATGAGATTATTCTTACTAATGTGACAGACTGTGTTCCATTTCTGGGCAGTTTTGTTGTTTGCAATTAGTATATAGAATCAAAATCTGAGTCTAAAAAACTTCAGTTTTCCTTATTGTGCTGAAAGTACACGTCCAAAGTGGAGCTTAGTTGCTTTTTCATCAGACAGCCCAATCTATCAAGATGTTCACAGTTCACATTACCAAATCACTTCTTTTTCTAGGTCAAACTTTACTGGTGCCTCACACTTCCTTATGGGTTGTTTGCTGATCTTTACCCTAAATCTTTCTGACCACACGGCTGTTAAGGTCACAGCTTGTTTATCCTTGAGTTTTGGAGTCTTAAAGACTGCTCACCAAGTAAATAAACTCGTGCAACCCTTGCATAGGTCATGAAAGAGATTACTGCCGTGACCCCAGACGCCCCCATGATATTCCCTTGTCGCCCTGTCCTTCTCCCTAAAGGTGACACCAGTGACCTTTATTGACGATGCCGTAAATCAATTTTCTGCCTGCTTTGAACTTTGTGAAACTGAACTGCTACCACATGGATTACTGATGGCTTCTTTTGTTCAACATTTCTTCTGTATTTTTTAAAATTTATTATTATTATTTTAATTTATTTTGCCTGTGTTGGATCTTAGCTGAACCACACGGTCTCTTACTCGCCAAATGCGGGATCCAGTTCCCTGACTAGGGGTCGAACCCAGTGCTCCCTGCATTGGGAGCTCGGAGTCTCAACCACTGGACCCTTGTTCAACACTTTGAGATTCATCCACATACACTTTTATTGCGTGTAAACCATCCCACCTTTGTGTAGATACCATGAATCCTTCATTTCTTCTACTATTGATGTACATTAGAGTTTATACAAATTGCTAGTAATTAATAACTTGCATCTTACTGTGTGTGTCTGTTACACATGCCTTTGGGTTCATAGATGTACGCGTTTTTGTGGGTTATGCAACCAGGAGTGGAATTGCTGTGTTAAAATGTACTCGAGTAAATACTCACACACAGTTTTGGACCTTGTTAGTCAATCAGTTCAAAATATTTCCTGATTTCTTTATGATTTCTCATCAGAGTATTCTGCTTAGTTTTTAAACAGTTTGGGATTTTCTTATCCTTTATTCAGCTTAATTCCACCACACGTTTTCAATTCTAAAATGTGTTTATTTTTTGTTTTTAGTTACTTGCCCAAATTCTGCACATCACTGTAAAAATTTTTTGAACAAAATGATCACAGTTATTTTAAAATTCCATGTCTTGATTAGTATAATATCTAAAACTTCTTATGTATTGAATTCTTCGGTCTGGTCTGTTTTTTATTCCTCTGGATTTTCGGTCAGTATTTGCCCTCTCAACAGCTGCTTGCTTTTAATTAAGAGCCATATATTATGTATGAAAGAGAATAAAGATAATTTAAGGTTTGCGATGATCTTGTTATCCTTCAAAGAGGATTTACTTTTGCTTCTTAGAGGAAGTTAGTTCGGGAGCAGATAACTTCAATTCAGTCAGGGTTTGAGTTTTCTGAATTCTGGGCTTCATTCTTCTTCTTCTTTAACTTTTGCACCACACCCATGGCATAAGGGGAATTTGTGCCTCGACTGGGAATCAAATCCACAGGGAAGTCTTTGGGCTTCATTCATTTTCCTCAGAATGGGTCTATTTCCAGAGCACCCTTTCTCTTCGGCCAAAGCTCTTCAGAATCCCTGCTGCATTCCTGGGCTGTTTCCTGAGGAAGCAGGCGGGTTGAGGCTGGACTCCAGTGTCTCCCTGGAGCCCTCGGCTCTGAGGAACAGCCAGTGCTTCTCCGCGTGTCAGGCTCCCGGTCACTGCATTTTCCCAGCTTTTCACTTTCTCGATCACGTATGCAGATGCCTCAGAAGGAAAACCGATGCCAAGTTTGGATCTTGCCTATGAGGCCTCTGTTATCATTTGGCTCTTTAACAGAAGTTCTTGCTGTCTTGGTGATTCTCCAGTGTCTGCAAATAGATGTTTGTTTGTTTAACCTCACAACTTTTCTATTTGTTCTCAGAAAGCATATGAAGAAAGTCGGTCTATACTTTCTGGAAGCAAACCTCTCTTTGGTGTGGACTTTGGGTGTAATTTGTGGAGTCACTGTTGGAAGCTTTCTTTTCTGCCACAAACAGCCCTTTGTCCTGTCCACCCACCTTCACATCTCTGTCCGTTTCTCGAGGAGCTCACGAGCGGTTTGTGGGACACCTCGTTGCTGCGTGTCTTGTCTGTACATTTCTGTAATCTCTCAGGCAGGCATCTTAAAAAAAAAAAAAAAAGACTGGGGTGGGATGACAGGGGAAGGTATGTTGTCAAAACTTACCCTTGCTAAACTTCAGTACTCCCTGGAGCTGTGCCCATCTCTGACATCACTACATATTATTGCTTCCCCTTTAAAATGTTAACCATTCTTCACAATTCTTTTCTCTGAACATAAATGCAGTACCTCATGTTTTATATGGAATACCTCAACAGGCTATCGTAGTCTGCCCCATTAAGTCCCATTTTAGAAAAGATGAAAACCAAGAGAGGGGTTTTTAAAAACAAAAGCAGGGCTTCCCTCATGGCTCAGTGGTAGAGAGTCCATCGGCCAACACAGGATGCGTGGGTTTGATCCCTGTTCCGGGAATAGCCCACAATGCTTCGGGGCAGCCAAGCCCCTGTGCCGCGCGGCTGTGGAGCCTGTAGTGCCCGGGAGCCGAAACTGCTGCGCCCACGTGCCCTGGAGCCTGCACCCCACAGCAAGAGAGAGTAGCCCCCTGCTCGTCGCCACTAGAGAAAAGCCTGCACAGCAAAAGCCCAGCACAGCCGAAATAAATAAAAGTATTCAAAAAAGAATAAACGGGAGCATACAGGTTGCCTCACACCAATAGCCGTCGGAGGAAACAGAGCCCTGTGTAACTGGGAGAGAGCCCAGTAGGCCCCACGGAGTCACGTCCCCCAGACCCCGCACCTGATGCCGCAGAACCCCTCTGATAAAGCTTATTTTGCAGCGGGTTTAATGCGTGCTTAGGAGCCTATGCTCACCCGCGTGTCATCACTGTGGGACAACAGGAGTCAGGGAGGAGTGCCCTCCTCGACAAGGTGCTCCCCTCAAGAAGGGGGAGGAGGAACCCACGAGTAACTGGAGTGAAAGATGAGAGCCTCTCTTCCATGAAGGAGGAGGTGCTTGTCCAACACTTCCTGTCGGTGAGAATGCCTGTTAATAGGAATGCTTCCCCAGCACGTGGGCCCTCGTGGTCCACGTTCCCTTGTGATGCTTTTAGCCATATCATGGTTTGAACGTGGCAAGGCAGATGGTGCCCTCTCTCTGCCATGTGGGCATGTGCTGGTGGGATAGCTCTTTGAGAATGCCCCAGGTGTTCTAAAGTGCCTGGATAGCTTGAGCCGAGGTTCGTGGATTTTGACAACCTAGCTTTTCTTGGCTCGCCCATCCTGGAGAAGTCCTTGCATGTCCCCATCCTTTTCACGAAGTAATGCCACAGAAATTGTTGTGCAGTCGCTCAGTCGTGTCTGACTCTTCGACTCCATGGACTGCAGCACACCAGGCTTCTCTGTCCTCCACTATCTCCTAGAGTTTGTTCATCATGTCCATTGAGTCGGTGATGCCATCCAACCATCTCATCCTCTGTCGTCCCCTTCTCCTGCCTTCAATCTTTCCCAGCATCAGGGTCTTTTCCAATGAGTTGGCTCTTGGCTTCAGGTGGCCAAGGTATTGGAGCTTCAGCATTAGTCCTTTCAATGGGTATTCAGGATTGATTTCTTTTAGGATTGATTGGTTTGATCTCTTTGCAATTCAGGGGACTCACAGAAATAATAACTCATGAATTAGCTAGCTCCTCATTGCTTTGGCGTCTTATAGGACCTGTCTCCATTTTGGGTTCTAGTCAGAATTTTTCATACAAAGCCTAGCACTGGTTTCATACCACATTGTTTTAACATAATATTAGCAGGTATGCTTTATGTGTTTTTATTGAATTAGAGCAAGTGGGTCAAGTGTTTGGGAACCAGGTACATAGGAGCATCAATCTAAAACATCTGTTTTATATTATATTATGGTCGTAGGTGTTGGTGATCACCAGGCTTTAGTTTCCTCCTCAAGCTAATGGGATGACAGTCTTTCCTGGCGTCTAGTTGTTGAAAAGGTGAAATGAATAAATTAAGCTCTTTTAATAATATACTCATCATTTTTAGAGGTAGTGTTCAATTTTTTGAGAAAAAAATCTTTTTTCAAGTGAGGAATGTAAAAAATTTATACCAAAATTTATCATTTCATTTGTTCATTATGGATGTTTATAATACAGAGTAGAATATCTTACATAAACTAAACCTTCAACTCAACTGACATTTTAAAAAGTTTATAGCAAAAATTACAAATAAGTGGGATTTGGTGAAAATTTGATACAAGAAAATTTTGGTGAATTTTTATTGCTTTTACTGATTGTTTCTCAAACTGAAATGCAATGTTGGAAGTGTAAAAGTGTAAATTTCTTTAGAAATACAGATGCAGTTGAGAAATTTTTTTATTAACTAACCTCAGATATGCAGATAACACCCTGTCTCTTATACACATCTGAATGTAAAAAACTTATACCAAAATTTATCATTTCATTTGTTCATTATGGATGTTTATAATACAGAGTAGAATATCTTACATAAACTAAACCTTCAACTCAACTGACATTTTAAAAGTTTATAGCAAAAATTACAAATAAGTGGGATTTGGTGAAAATTTGATACAAGAAAATTTTGGTGAATTTTTATTGCTTTTACTGATTGTTTCTCAAACTGAAATGCAATGTTGGAAGTGTAAAAGTGTAAATTTCTTTAGAAATACAGATGCAGTTGAGAAATTTTTTTATTAACTTAGTTAATGTTTTAGATTATTTTTAGTCTTTATGGAATTTGGCACAGTATTGTTTCTGCTTTATGTTTTGGTGTTTTGGCTGAAGGGCATCTCAGGTCCTCACCCAGTGATCTAACCTGCACCCCCTGCATTGGAAGGCAGAGTCTTAACCGCTGGACCACCAGGGAATCTCACATTCGAGACTTCCGGCATGTCACTACAGCATGTGCTTTATGACCCAACTTCTAACTGTGTCAAAAAGGAAGCAAATGCTCCTTTGGTTAAATTATTTGCTCTCCATGCAAAATACATAGCTGGTTCCTGGGCACTGCTATTGATAACAGTGTGCTGTCTTTTGTTCTTAAATATATTTACTCACACATTGTTAATATTAATTCACTTTGAATTATTTTTAGCAATGGTGATGGACTCAGAAGAGACATCCACAATCTCACCTATTTGTAGTTGTGTCCATAGATTCTAAAAGAATAGTGGTTCAACGTACGGGTTAGTTTGTAACTGTGAACAGAGTTAGCTCATGTGCTCGCCAAACAATGGCACTGTAACCAATGCTGTAACTAACCTACAAAAACCATAACTGTGTGCTTCAAATAGGAAAAAATATGCCTTCTGAGAATGTAAATAGCTACCAATAGGGATTGTCTCTTGACTAGACATGAGTGACGTCTTTATGCTTAGCTTATTTGTTAGGTTTTTATGTAGGCCATTTTGCTACAGGCCTAGTTTGTCTTTGCTGACAGAGGTCCATATAGCCAAAGCTGTGGTTTTTCCCGTAGTCATGTACAGATGTGAGAGTTGGACCATGAAGAAGGCCAAGAGCTGAAGAACTGATGCTTTTGAATTGTGGTGATGGAGAAGACTCTTGTGAATCCCTTGGACAGTGAAGAGATCAAACCAGTCAGTCCTAAAGGAAATCAGTCCTGAGTATTCACTGGAAGAACTGACACTGAAGCTCCAATACTTTGGCTACCTGATGCAAAGAGCAGACTCATTGGAAAAGACCCTGATACTGGGAAAGATTGAGGGCAGGAGGAGAAGGGGGTGACAGAGAATGAGATGGTTAGATGGCATCACTGACTCAATGGACATGAGTTTGAGCAAGCTCCAGGATATTAGGAAGGACAGGGGAGACTGGCGTGCTGCAGTCCCATGGAGTCTCAAAGAGTCGTACACCTGACTGAGCAACAAAGATCGTCTTTGATCTTACATATATTATCATACCACTGATAACTAGAACCTTTATAATTGTAGTTTTCAAAAATTCTCCAGGGTTCTAGACACTCTCTGTTGCTTAGTAGCAAAGTAACTTCAGTGGATTACTTATTCTCTTTAGTACTGAGATCCCTCACTTGTAAAATAAGAATTAAAACGGTATCTGTCTAATAGAGTAGTTGTGAGGATTGAGAGGACAGTGCCTGGAACACGTGAAGTGCCTGGAATGTTACCTCTCGTCTTTGCCTCCAAGTAGAGTTCATGCTTTTTTTAGAGTCCACATTATTTTCGTCCACAATTTTTTAGTCTACATTTTTAGAAAAGGCAGAGGAACCAGAAATCAAATTTCCAACATCCATTGGATCATGGAAAAAGCAAGAGAGTTCCAGAAAAACATCTATTTCTGCTTTATTGACTGTGTGGATCACAATAAACTGTGGAAAATTCTGAAAGAGATGGAAATACCAGATCACCTGACCGCCTTTTGAGAAATCTGTATGCAGGTCAGGAAGCAACAGTTAGAACTGGACATGGAACAATAGACTGGTTCCAAATAGGAAAAGGAGTACGTCAAGGCTGTATATTGTCAACCTGCTAGTTTAACTTATATGCAGAGTACATCATGAGAAATGCTGGGCTGGATGAAGCCCAAGCTGGAATCAAAAATCCCTGGAGAAATATCAATAGCCTCAGATATGCAGATAACACCACTTTTATGGCAGAAAGTGAAGAGGAACTAAGGAGCCTCTTGATGAAAGTGAAAGGAGAGTGAAAAAGTTGGCTTAAAACAGCGTTCAGAAAACTAAGATCATGACACCTGGTCCCATCACTTTATGGCAAATAAATGGAGAAACAGTGACAGGCTTTATTTTTGGGGGGTCCAAAATCACTGCAGATGGTAACTACAGCCATGAAATTAAAAGACACTTGCTCCTTGGAAGAAGAGTTATGACCAACCTAGGCAGCATATTAAAAAACAGAGACATTACTTGCAAAAAAGGTTCATCTAGTTAAGGCTATGGTTTTTCCAGCAGTCATGTATGGATATGAAAGTTGGACTATAAAGAGGGCTAAGTGCCAAAGAATTGATGCTTTTGAACTGTGGTGTTGGAGAAGACTCTTGAGAGTCCCTTGGACTGCAAGGAGATCCAACCAGTCAATCCTAAAGGAAATCAGTCCTGAATATTCGTGGGAAGGACTGATGCTGAGGCTGAAACGCCAATCCTTTGGCCACCTGATGCAAAGAGCTGACTTATTGGAAAAGACCCTGATGCTGGGAAAGATTTAAGGCCGGGGGAAGAAGGGGACGACAGAGAGTGAGATGGTTGGATGACATCGCTGACTGAATGGACATGAGTTTGAGTAAACTCTGAGAGTTGGTGGTGGACAGGGATGCCTGGCGTGCTACAGTCCATGGGGTCGCAAAGAGTCGGACACAACTGAGCAACTGAACTGAACCGAACTGAGAGTCCACGTTGTGCCAAACGTGCCAGTCAGCACTAGCGTAACCCTTCGCTGTGACCTGAGGGTATTTGTTTTTATGTTCTGTGTCCTGCATTGAAACTGAGTTGGAGAATGAGAGTAGAAAACAGCGATAGCTAAAGATGTCAAATGGCTCTCTGGGAAGAAAAGGTGTTGGACATTTAACAATCAAACTCTCTTTTTAAAAAAATACAATTGTATTCTAACAGAGTTCATTTGCAACTTTGACCTATATAAGAAATAGAAATGAAGTCTTTTTTTATTTTTATTTTAAATATTTCTGTGATTTATTTATTTGGCTGCACCAGGTCTTGGCTGCAGCATATGGGAGTTTTTTCAGTTTCAGCATATAGGATCTTTATTTGGCTGTGTGTGGAATCTAGTTTCCTGACCAGGGATCGAACCTGCGACCCCTGCATTGGGAGCAAGGAGTCTTAGCCCCTGGGCCACCTGAGAAGTCCCAAGACCAAACTCTTAAAAACCAAACACAATACCAAATAACATTGAGTTGCAAATAATACTTATTTTCAGTTATCATTATAACATAATCAAACATTTTCATCCTTAAGAAAATAAAATGCACCTTGATGTTAGGCAGCTGAGAATCACTCATGTAATCCATTTAGAAGCCTCCCCAGGATAAAAGCAGTAGCTTCCAGCCAAGTGTAGGTAAAGTAAATAACGGAGGAGAAAGGAAAGCACAGGTGCATCAGCCTCCTCTATCGTTGTCACCCAGCACATGATACAGCCTCACATCACAAGCAGACAGAGTCTCAGTTGTCAGAAATTTATTTAAATTTTAAATGATCATTAAAAATTTTTTCCTTTTTTGACTGCTCTGAACCTTTGTTGCTGTGCACGGGCCTTCTCTAGTTGCAGTAGCAGGGGCAACTCTTGGCAGGGGCCTCTCTTGCGGAGCACAGACTCTAGGCACACAGGCTTCAGTAGGTGCAGCACGCAGGCTTGGTCGCTGTGGTGCACACTCCTAGTCGTTCCATGACACGTGGGATCTTCCCAGACCAGGGGTGGAACGCGTGTCTCCTGGATTGACTGGCAGATTCCCATCCACTGTAGCACCAGGGAAGTCCTTATATGATTATTTTTGAAAGAAATAAGATGGGTGTGTCATTGAAGTCCAAATGATTTTCAGGTTTTATGTCTGTGAGAGACACTTTTGATTCGGTTGTTCCAAGAAGGCTCAATAGATAGCATCATGCTTCTATCAACTGTGTTTTCAAAGGTAGACACGAGTTCCAGCCCAGCTATTTGAGTTACTATTGATCTTTTGGATTTCTGCTGCTGCTACTATTGTTCTTTTTAAATAAAAATGCTGGTCTTTTTTGGTAGAAAACTGTTTGAGAGTGCTGTCATAAGTAGAATCACACGTGGACTAAACTGAGATTGTTGATGGCTCCTGGTGTGGTCAGAGTCTGATGCTAAACCTGCAGGGTCTTTGCTGGATAGTGTGTGTGAGCTTGTTGCTCTGTGTGAGTGTTAAAGCACCTTCAAGATCCTCCTCTCCCAGGCCAGTCCTCCTCCCTTGGCCTGGGAAATCCTCTCCTCCTTGGGGTCCAGGAGCATCATTTGTACTTCTCTGTGTAGTCAGGAATTGGGCCCTGCAACACAATTGTTTTAGTTTACTTTTATTGAAGTATAGTTGATTGGCAATGTTGTTAATTCTTCTTATACAGCAAAGTGATTTGGTTACACACACACACAGACATATATGTTCTTCTAACACAATTATTTCTGTTTCCTTTTCCCTAATAAAAATAGAAGTGTGTTAGGCTCAAACTGTTAAGCCTTCTGGTAAACCCAGCAGGTAAATTATCCAAAATATTGAGCCTCACGGTCTAGAATCGTGAGTGTCATACCGCCCTCGTCCTCATGTGAGTCCTCAGAGTGGCTTTTCTCCCTCTTGACATTTTTCCTTTCTGGTCCACAGTGCTCTCTGTTTCCCTGGCTTCTCTTGCCTCTGCCTCACCATGTCCTGTATCTCTTCCGCTCATGGACCTGAACGCTGCAGACGCCCAAGTTCTGTTTTGGAACTTTCATCCCTTCTGTGCACACGCTCTTTCTAGATGATCTCACTTAGGCTTATGCGTGTAAAAACCGCATCATTATGTCAGTGACCCTCCCTTCTGTATCTCTAGTCTGGACAGTTGCAGTTGCCTCTGAAGTGCCATGGGTATCAGAAAACTAATTGTCTTACCAGAAACCCCTGATATTCCCCCCTACAAATCTAGTCCCCCTTCCCATGAGAGCACCTTCACGCACCCAGGGTTTTGGAAGTGACCTTTGACAAGTAGCTCAGCTGGTAAAGAATCCACGTGCAATGCAGGAGACCCTAGTTCAATTCCTAGGTCGGGAAGATCTGCTGGAGAAGGGGCAGGCTACTCACTTCAGGACTCTTGGGCTTCCCTGGTGGCTCAGCTGGTAAAGAATCTGCCTGCAGTGTGGGAGAGCTGGGTTCGATCCCTGGGTCGGGAAGATCCCCTGAAGAAGGGGAAGGCTACCTACTCTAGTATCTGGCCTGGAGAATCCCATGGATTGTGTAGTCATGGGGTCTCAAAGAGTCGGACGCGACTGAGCAACTTTCCCTTTCCCTTCTGGCACATCTTCTCCCTCACCGTCCACACCGGGGCCATCACCCTGTGCTGTGGGTCCCCCCTCTGGAGCGTCTCCTGTGGCACGCCTGCCCACCCTGCAGACAGGACGGCCCCTTTGGGCCACTGTAGTCACCGCGGTGGCCTTCTGCAGCCACGAAGCAGCTCCTGCTCTACAATCCCGCCTTGATTCTCATCGTTCCTAGGAGGAGATTTAGAGATCCCCAGCATGGCTTCAGGTGCTGTGTCAGCGGGTCTCCTTTTCCGATCCCACCTCCTGCCCCACACGGCACCTAGGTAACCCAGCCACTGTGGCAGCATCTCTAAATCCCAGACGCCTGCTGAGGTTGCCCTGGCCCCGCGCAGCTTAGGGTGTGTGCACAAGCTCCACCCTGCAGGGACCCTTCTATCAGTGAGACCTATGGGCCTTCTGGCCAAAGAAGTCCTTCTGTCCCCATTTTATATCTTGAAGTATGCTGTGCTTTTCTTTTCAATCACCAATGGCAATTGGTAAGGTTTGTTTCACTGGATGATTATTTACTCACTGTCAGACTCCCTCGTTATTCCCTAAAACCCATAAAGGCAAAACAAAGATCAGATCTGTAGTGTTCACACTTTCAGACCCAGGGTCTGACACACTGTGGGGAGTCAACACATATTTATAGAATGAGTAAACAGAAAATAAAAGTGTAAAACACATGGAATTACTATACACCAGAACGTGCTTAAAACTTCAGGCTGCAACTTACTATATGGAAATAAGTTTCTGACACCCATGAGAAGACCTTTAGTTTGTGAACTGAACCAGGCTTGTACCATATCTCTGACTGGCAGGTTTTATTCTCATTTTCAAAGATAACGGGGAAAAAATAATTGTTACCCGTTCGACAACAAATTATGTATTGACCCCGTGGTGTTCACTTGGTGTCACTAAGCAAGTTTGGGGGTGCAGCCGAAGTGATGCCGCTTACTCTGCCATGGGGGCCAGCCAGGAAACCAGCCCACAGACAATTCCAGCTCTCGGAAAATACGGCGAACTGAACAAAACAGAGAAATGGCCTTCGTGGGGTGGCCAGAGAAGTGCCGCCTGGCACTGCCAGTCATGATGCCCAGCTCAAAGCAACTGCTACATAAGATAATGAGAGCAACTTTGAGTGATAATATGCATCACCGCTAATCTGAACTTATTAATCTCTTTCCATGGAATTTATATCCAGGGGAGACGAGTTGAGTAAATGTTAAACCAGTGGCTGTGTTTTATGTGTTTAATAGTTAACTAATAGATTACCTTTTAAAACTGTGTTGCTAATTATTTACAAACATTCATATTTACATTTTCTCACAAAAGGTCAAAAAGCTGAAGCGAGAACTCTCACAGATGAAGCAGGAATTGCTCTATAAAGAACAAGGCTTCGCCACTCTGAAACAGTGAGTATGAAAATAATGAAATTAACTCTCAAATAATTCAAGACCCCTGAGCCAGTCCAAAGAAAGCAGAAGTGCAGACGACATAAGTTTTCTCAAAGAGTCGTCAAGCAGGAGGCACAAAGCTTGGCAAAAAAAAAAAAAAAAAAAACCAAGAAAACAATCAACCATAGAACAATAAAAAACACTTGGGAAAATCTACTATACACTTTGAAAAAGGTCTGAAGTTTTCCATTAAATGTGGAAGACCCAAGGAAACCAAAGTAAGAGACTCAGCTTCATCTCTCAGGCCCCCCAGCTGGCCTTAGGTGGAGACAGAGCAGGGAGATGGGGCCCAGGACAGGCTGGGGTGACCAGGTTCTCTGTGGAGCACGACCCAGGGGGGCTCTCTGCCTCTGATGCCTCCCGCCCTCACAGAGCCAGTCAGGGGTGTCTGCACAGGGGCCAAGTGCGTTTCCGGGTCCCCGAGTTCCCTCTGCCCTTTCCTGCTTTGTGCTGAAGTCCACTGGACCTGGCCCCAGGCTGAGCCAGGTCAAAGGAGAATGCGGATGATGGAGGGCGGGTCGGAGGACTGGGGCTCCCCTGCCCTGTTCCCAGACCCCAACGTGCACCCAGGTGTCCAGTTCCCGCAGCGCCCACCTCAGGGTCTCCAAGGCAGGGACGCAGTGGTGGTTCACGCAGCCCACAGCCTCGGGGAGGGCTGACGCCATCGTCCCTTGAAAGGCATCCGGCGGCCCTTCCAGTCCGCTTGTTCTCTCCCGCAGCCCCGTGTGGGGCCCCAGCAGTGAGCAGGATTCACCAGAGCTTCCCGAGGGCTCCTCTCCAGGCAAGTTTACGCCCTTCCTCCGTCTGCCTCCGCAGCATCCGAGGCAGCAAGGTGGCACCCCCTTAAAGACTCCCACGTGTTCACTGGCTGAGCCGTCTGAGCAGATCATTCTGTGTGTTTGGTTGAAGAGCTGTATTTCAAGACTCCCATTGCTCCTCTCCGTCACCAGCCATGTGACTTTCATCTCAGACACTTGGCGTTCCGGCTCAGTCTTTGGTTTTGACACTCACCTCATGTGATCATGACCGCGAGATTCTTTCAGATGTTCGCACCCTGGTGGTTCTCCAACCTGACTGCATATTAGAATAATCTGAGGAGCTCTTAAAAAAAATACACGTGTCTGGTCTCCATCCAAGACACCCACGTGGTTCTCAGGTCCAGCTCTGTTCAGAGAACCTCTGTGGAGGTTGCAGCGCACCCACAAAACTTGGGCAGACCTGGCTTCCCTTAAATGTGTTGTTTAGTCAATTGTCCGTCAACATACAGGGGGCTTCAGGGTAGGAACACCAGGAAGCATTTAGCCTCACGTTACATACTTTTAAGACACATGAAGTTATAACTCATGTCACCACTGGGATTAAAGGTTAGCCAAACTTACTGTTTTTGTTATATCGATGTAAGAATGATATATTGTTTCAAAGCAGTTTGCTTGCAAGCAATTTTTATAGGAATCCAAGGCATGTTTAAGAATCTGTCAATAACATTCCACAAGAAAACAATAGCCATTTGTTACAGAAACCCAGGCTTTCTCTTGCAGTGATTCTAATCTGAGGAGCTAAGAGCAGAGAGATACCATATCTAATGTTAGACGCCCCTCGTGCATCTTAACTATATAAAGCTGTTTTCGTTCAAATGTTTTCCACCATACTACCAGAAGATTATTTATTATATCCAGAGACCATATTTTTCAAGAAATCACGTTCCTGATACTAAAGGGAATCTTACTTGGGGTTATGACCGAAAATGAATTTCAGGAATAAATTTAAGCAGAATCCTGCTGTAGGATTTTGCAACTTCACATTCACTGTAAAATGGAATAATTTTGTGGAATGTGCACCGGTTGTCATTCTACTTGGTGCCATCGTTTATGCTGGATGAAGGAATGTGGTTTTATTCTCTGTGTTAATCATTTCAGACTGTGGTCCCCAGTTGGACTCTGGCCTTCAGCAATAGCGTAGCTTGTGTGTAGATGGACACCAGCAAGAGAGGCGTGTTTCCACTTTGGCCCGTCCAGTGGCACTGGTTGTATGTACTTTATCATAGAATTGATTTATGATGAGATTTATTTTATTTTCTTAGGTTCTTTCAGACTTTAATTACTTGTTCAGCACCATAAAATATTCTCTAAAGGCTCCAAGTAAAAATTAGTTATCTACAAACTGCCCTCATTTGAGTAAACTTTAGAAGAGTGAATAAGATAATATGACATTAGTTTTTTTTTTAGACTATACCCTTCACATTGAAATAAATACAAATTAGTAAGTGTTTTAAACCAAATTAGCTCAGAGGCAATTTTCTGTGATTTAATAGGTGCCATATCTCTAGAGAGTCTGGGAATTAGACAAGGACATGCCCGAGACCACGTGTCATAGCGCTGTTGGCTGGTGGGACAGGGGGGTGGCTATGTGTTTCTGAAGTAAAGCCCAGGTTCTTCCTAATGAGCCTCAAGCTACATAGGTGATGATGAAGAACTTTAACTCTTTTTTCTTTTTAAGAATTAGGTCGTTTGGTTGGGCCCTGTGACCCCTTCAGTTACCTGAAATCCTCTGACGTAGGGTGACCCTGTGAACTGTGTGGACGTTCAGTAAGCAAGTACTGCTTACCAAGTACTAGTCAATAAGCTCACTGGGAGCTCTTGATTCAACATTAATGGACAAATGAACACATCTGCCCTTGCATCTTGTTCCTAGATTTGAACTCATTCAGCAAGACAGGCAATGTTATCTTGACTCATAACTGTCATAAAAATAGAATACTTTTCATATATTTCAAAAGAAACAAGGAACTAACCAAGCAATCCAAGCATTATAGGATACTCACTAGTATAAGCGAAAATCACCACCCTTTATTAACAGTCACCAGACTGTGCCCTGGACTAGGTTTTTGCACAGACGTCACGGCACGTAAAATTAGACGGCAGTGATGAATCCCGAGGTTCCTGGGCTCGCCCAGTTTACGGGCATTTCTGTCTTCCTGCTAAATCAGTTCCCCGGGCCCCGAACCTTTGCCAGGATCAGCGTGTGAAGAAGTTTGAATTCAGCCAGCGGTGGGACCACCCAACCAGACTAGAAACAAGAAGCCTGAAAAATAAATAAATAAACAAATAAATAAATAGAGAGGCCTGAGCCTGACTCTGATGGCAGTGGGCTGGGATGAGGTCGGGGGTGGCAGGGGTCTCGGCTCGAAGCAGTCAGGAGAGAAAGGAGAGACCACCACCCTGAAGCTGCTGTGTGTGAGTCCAGCAGTAAACATCAGCTAACCACGACATCCCCACACCCAGTCCCCACGGTCTGTTTAGCCCGTACTCTGACATTCTTTGATTGTTTTTTTCCCTCTCTCTTTTAACAGAATTGATAAGAAAATGTCTGGAGGCCAGAGTGGCTATGAACTTAGTGAAGCTAAAGCCATCCTGACGGAACTGAAATCTATCAGAAAGGCTATTAGCTCAGGAGAAAAAGAAAAACAAGATCTGATGCAGGTAAGCGATAGAACATTTCTGTGGGTCAAGCCAGACTGCTACCTTCTTGGGCCTCAGAAATCGTCCTTGAGCAGAAAGTTCTCCAACAAAGTCTGGATGGCCCCTTTCCACCACAACCCCATTCCCCCCACCCCCACCTGCACCCCATTCATACAGAATTTGGTCTCATTGGAGATGGTTACAGGTACTGAGCCAGCCACTGCCTTGGAGGAGGACAGATGAGCTCTGAGGCTCTGATATGCGTATTTGAAGGCTGGCTTTGGGTGACCTTTGAGACAGGGGCTGGTGGATCCTGGAGCCCGTGTATGGAGATTGTCGTCTTGGTGCGCCCTGCAACTCACTGCAAACTTCAGCCCTGATAGGCAGGGTTATCTAAACCAGTGATCCTTAGCCCAGGATACAGAAAGGGCATGTCACCTGCCATCAGTAACTAGATAATAGGCCTTGAGAAGTGGAGGAGGGGTACGAGGAGCTTAGAAAAGTTACTCCCTACCCCAGGAGATTCTCAAGCGCTAGCTGGGTGTGGCACGGAGAGATGCTGAGCCAGCAGCGGAGGGGGAGGAGGCAGTTGTGGAGTCACCTGAGAGACAGGCTGACGGCGCTAGATGCCCTGGTCACACCTGTACACGCCTCACCTTACGGACCTGAGCTCCACTGGTCCAGCCCACGTGTAGATAAAACAACTGTTGCAGGAGCGTGTTCTGCATCTATGTATAGCACATACAGTCAAGTTTGTTTTTTTTAAGAGGTATCTCTTCCTCCTCCTCCCCTCCTTCTATCCCGTAATTATCACAAGCACTGAGAATTCTTTGTAATAGTTCAGATATTTGGAATTCTTCACCTGGCTGGGTGAGGATTTAGTCTGTGTCTTTCAAAAAATGTTTCAGCCCATGGAGATCAGAGCCTCTACATTTAAATAAAATATTCAGCTACTTAATGTCAGTTTCCAAAATTCTGGTTGAATATAAGTGAATATTCTTGAACCCATATAATTTCGCATTGGGGGATTTTTAAAATAGCTTTCAAGAAGCAATTAAATATAAAAGACAACGGTAATAATAGCAAATACTTAAAATACTGACTTCGAGCCAGACGGTCTTCTGCCTGCTTTGCATAGAAATACTTCATTTAATTCTCACGGCAGCCCTAAAGATAGGCTCTGTTATTATCCTCAACTTACAGATACGAAAACCACAGTACAGCGAAGTTAAGTTACTGAAAGGCACATAGCCGATAAGTGGCAGGACTGAGGTGCAAACCCAGGCAGTCTTGCTTCAGAATAGATGGTTCTAATGTGCACAGAACGCATACAGAACTTCCTTGGACACGCTTTTTGTTGTTGTTCTACAGTGAGCGTGCTGATTAAATCAGTCATCCCTGGAAAAAAAGTTAATAGTTCTTGTACAGATTTACATTGGACCCTCATAATTTACCAATTTTAGGTCCTCTTTGATTCTTCTTGTAAACATTGAATTTATACATAGGCCAGATTAAGTTTAAAAGTTAGATATTTCAACTACTAAAATATGTAAAATAAGTAATAGATATAGCAATCAACAACAGAGCTGAAAAGGACTTTAGATATCTTCTGTGACTTTCAAACTTCTTTGGATATGACCCACAGTAAGAAATATATTTTTCATCAAAACACAGTAACAAATATCTTCACCTGTAGATATATACACACACACACACCAAATTTCACAGAAATATGCTTGCTTTTGATACTAGTAATATACTTTGATTTTATTTCCTAGGCTCCTCTATTTCATTTTAAAACATACTTGTCATGACCTACTAAATTAATTGAATTCATGGTCATCCCAGATAGGTTTGAAAAATATACATCTTTTCACTGTTCACAAGAAAAATGTAGAAGAGACTTGTCCAAAGTCTTTAAAAGGATTCTTTGTTCTTTTTTATAATGTATTATTCCATGTGACCATTTATGTTTTATCCCTCATACATCATACATTTTATATAAAAAAATATAGATTTTGTATAAAAATGCCTTTGAAAGAAAATAGAGGTCAGGTGAAAAACAAGTATCAGATCTCTGATAGTCCTAATTTCTTATCATGAGGATTTTATATATCAGGAATAAATCCTGGCTCTTCTTAAAGCTTATAATAATGAGCTTCTTATGTTTTGGTTAGTGTTTTGGAAGGGGGGAGGGGTTGTTGGTAGAAGTTTAGATTTTTCATTTTTAATTCGATCACCGGCTTACATCTTCCCTCTAAAATAAACTCCCTATATTAAACCAGGATGCTGACAGCAGCCATGTTCACTTGTAGTCATGTACTTTCGCAAAATAAACATCTTTGCAGGTACTGATCGACTGGAGCTTCTGGGCCTCAGTTTCCTAATCTCTAACGTCTTCGTGAGCTAAATAATCTCTTGGATCCCATCCAGATATCAAATGGTATAAATGTAGACATCTTCTCAGTAAGAAGTTTGCCTGCTTTATCTAAAATGAGATTGCATTATAGGTATCCCATGTCTCCAGAATTTCTACTGCATAAAATGGTTAGCCCTCATTAAAATAGACTTTTTAACAAATTTTTTCAAAAAGAGAGATGCATTTGTATGTATAACGGAGTCACTTTGCTGTACAGCAGTAATTACCCAAACATTATAATTCAACTATACTTCAATTAAAAAGTAATTCAAAAAATTTTTAAATAAGAAATGCATCTATTAAATATAAAGATACCATGATTCACAGGGTGAAGAATTCACAGGCTGTCTTGAGAAAGAGAAGATAGCCTGTTTTAATATGATCTCACATATTTTCAGAGTCTGCATGTATATGCAAAAACTGTCTTGTGCCCTTATTTTTTTCAGTCATGTAAAGTGATAAACACCCACTAAGATAAAGGAATTGTTGTTTCCACTGAGATTAGCTCTTTCAACGTAATTTCTCCCTGGTGAGGAAGTTTCACCCTCTTCAGTGCTCGGCTTTACGAAGTGCTTTGTGTTTCCTGAACAGAGCCTTGCTAAGCTGAGGGGCGGTTCCACGTGGACCAGAGCATCGGCACATCTGAGCCAGACCTGAGATCCAGTCCCGCGAACTCGCATCTCTCCCTCTCCAGACAGACCCTGGACGCGGGCTCACAAACCAGCATCTCCGGGGACGTAAGTCATCTGTGTGGAAGGGTCCTGATTATAGCGTCGCTGGCAGATGGGACGGGGGCCAGAATGGGGCTGAGAGTTCCAGCTGTGTGCATGCAGCATTTCGTACTCATAAGACTGGATTTACAAACCTTAGCCTTATCTTTTCTGCCTAAGTGCCAAGCATATCAAATGGCAACCCACTCCAGTATTCTTGCCTGGAGAATCCCAGGGACTGCGAAGCCTGGTGGACTACTGTCTATGGGGGTCGCACAGAGTCGGACACAACTGAAGCGACTTAGTAGCAGTAGCAGCGGCAGCCAAGCATATCAGAATCTGTCCAGATAAATAGCTTGGTTCAAACTTTCTCATACTGTATTTATTCAGAGACTCTATTGAAAAGACAAGAGACACGTAAGAATTTAAGTTTTTCCTCTTAAGTTTAGAGCCTTGGAAATTAAGGTCCTTCCAAATACATATTAAGGCTAATGAAAAACATAAATATATGCCTTTAAAAATGAAACCAAAGAACTTGTTTTACACATCTGAAGTTGATTATATTAAAATGTTTGATTGGTGGTTTATACCTGGCACTTGAAAATATTTAATGTGGTTTGAATATTAGTACCAGTTTATAGTCTACCTTTTGGGACACCATTAGCAGGTATTTACTTTTCAATAAGTTCCTAGTTATTTTTGTGTTCTTTGAATTCTGTGCTATGAAAGTAGAGCAGATAAAGATCAACAGTAGGGCTTACCTGTTTGAAAAATTAATTTTTGAAGTAATTTATTTATGTTTATGCATTTGGAAGTTAACTGATGGAAATTTTGGCTCACAGAGACAAGGAAATTAGTTCCAGTTCATAAATTTTATTGACCTGTACGCCCTTCATAAACTGTTAGACACCAGAAGCATTTACCTGATTTTTTTTTT
>SJYC01020277.1:0-15959 GCA_006408675.1 Madoqua kirkii | reverse complement strand
CTTATACACATCTTCATAAACTGTTAGACACCAGAAGCATTTACCTGATTTTTTTTTATCCTGATTTTAATGTGTAGAGAAAAGGATGTTAAAGTCTTTGAAAAAAATTCAACAAGCTTGAATTAAAAAGAAATGTTTTGTCCCCACTGAGACACGAAAGTAAGTGCCTTTGCAAACTGGTGTTCCCAATTTCGATACTATCTTCTTTAGCTTTTCAATTACTCGTGCTTCCTAGAAACAAAAGCAGTTTTACTTCATTCATTAGCAGAGTTAATTGACTTTTTCCCTTTTGTTTTTTTTAACTAGATCGGAGTGAGAAGTAGATCAAATTTAGCTGAAAAGGTCAGGCTGAGCCTCCAGTATGAAGAAGCGAAAAGAAGGTAAGAGCAGGGCACTGTGAGGCAGTCAGGGGTCAGTGGGCTCACCCAGCGTTTTCCAGAATTCACCTTTACTCCTGTGGTGACATCTGCTGGGCGCTCACCATGCATTTTTTACTGAGATCACGCTTCAGATCTTAGAATATAAAGGTTGCGTGGTCTCCCCCACCCCACCCAAAGCCAAAGAACAAGGAGAACTCATGTCATGAGAAGGGCAGGAATGGAACTGTCTCCTTCTTTCTGGAAGGAAGAAGCTTTAAGGCTGTACGGTACCTACTCACAATTTAAAGTGAGGAAGTTGGTTCCCCAGATAGTGCTACAGAGACTCAGGTGCTGGGCTTGGTAGCAGCTCGGAGTTTGAAGGTAGACCGCTTCAGGCACCTTCCTCGGTGTCTGAGGGAAGCACCCCGCTGGTGTCCTGGGGGATGTCTGGGTGTCACTCAGTTCTGGGGGTGGTCCCTCCTTTACCCTCTCCACTCTTATTCACCACAGCCTCACTGCCTTTGTCTTACCTGTGCCTCCAGAGAGGGTCTGGGAGACTCCTCTGTCCTCAAGTTGGAGACAGACTGAGCAGGTTTTCATAACATAGGAGCTGTGCTTGTTCTGAGAGAGAGGGTCACACTGAAACCCTTCATTTTGCTTTCAAGAGTGTGCAGATGTTGCTGTTCCGTTGTCTGGGAAGGCACTGGGGGCACAGGCCTGTGTTATGAGAAGCATGAGCTGCTCAGCTGAGAACGTGTGTGGTTTCCCACTGCAAGGCAGCCCAGGAGGTGGATATTGAAGTATATCTGTTAATACTGGTGATGATGAGAATTTAAAAGTCATTGGCTAGGGACTTCTTTGGCAGTCCAGTAGTTTAATACTTCGTCTTCCAATGCAGGGGCTGGGAAGCTGGGAATCCCATAGACCTCGCAGCCAAAAAAAAAAAAAACACCAAAGCATAAAACAGAAGCAGTATTGTAACAGATTCAATAAAGATTTTTAAAGCAATCCACATCAAAAAATAAATAAATAAATAAATCTTTAAAAGTAAAAAAAAAAGTTATTGGCCAGATTTCTTAGAGGTCGTCTGACTTTAACAATGCCATTATTTGATCTGCCTCAATCCAATATTTACCTCTGCATAGCCTCCGTAACTAATATTACTTGGTTCTTTGATTTACTGAAAGAACCGTAAGCTTTTTTCCACAAATTATTAACCACCGTGAGCTTGAGCAAGTCACTTCGCCTCTCTGAGCAGCATTATACCCAGCTAATTTTAATGCCTGTAAAGTTTCCCAGGTGGACTGTAAATGTCTTGAGGGTAGGAAAAGTGTCGTGCACCGCGTTGTCGGCTTCTCACGTCCGGGACTGGCGGCTCCCCTCGACCAGGACTGAGGGCTCCTTTGTGCTGTTGCGGCCTGGGGACCTGGGAGCTTGTTCAGGTCACCCCGGCTATGAGCACACCAGCCCCCAAGCCGCCAGAACTCCTTGGCTCTGACATAAACAAAGCCAGGATCAGTGTCTGGCTTTCCGAAGGAGAATGGCCGTAACTCAGAATTAATCTTGGGGAGGCCAGCCTCATCCCCCTGCGTCCTTGGGGTTTGACTCGACTTCCCTTGGGCCAGCTTGAGCTTCTGCTGGACTCTGGCTCCATCTGGAGCTTAAACAGCACTTGTCTTCTAGGTGTTCCCAGAAAGCATCATGGTTTCTTGCCCAGATTTAGCTCATTCTTTCCAAATCAAATTCAAGACCTACCTAATGCCCGATCCCACAAGCAACAGGTGCTGTTCTTTCTTTCACTACATCGTTGCTCATGCTTCAGTTGTTTAATTCAGTCCCGTCTCTCTTATTCACCACAGCCTCACTGCCTTTGTCTTACCTGTGCCTCCAGAGAGGGTCTGGGAGACTCCTCTGTCCTCAAGTTGGAGACAGACTGAGCAGGTTTTCATAACATAGGAGCTGTGCTTGTTCTGAGAGAGAGGGTCACACTGAAACCCTTCATTTTGCTTTCAAGAGTGTGCAGATGTTGCTGTTCCGTTGTCTGGGAAGGCACTGGGGGCACAGGCCTGTGTTATGAGAAGCATGAGCTGCTCAGCTGAGAACGTGTGTGGTTTCCCACTGCAAGGCAGCCCAGGAGGTGGATATTGAAGTATATCTGTTAATACTGGTGATGATGAGAATTTAAAAGTCATTGGCTAGGGACTTCTTTGGCAGTCCAGTAGTTTAATACTTCGTCTTCCAATGCAGGGGCTGGGAAGCTGGGAATCCCATAGACCTCGCAGCCAAAAAAAAAAAAAACACCAAAGCATAAAACAGAAGCAGTATTGTAACAGATTCAATAAAGATTTTTAAAGCAATCCACATCAAAAAATAAATAAATAAATAAATCTTTAAAAGTAAAAAAAAAAGTTATTGGCCAGATTTCTTAGAGGTCGTCTGACTTTAACAATGCCATTATTTGATCTGCCTCAATCCAATATTTACCTCTGCATAGCCTCCGTAACTAATATTACTTGGTTCTTTGATTTACTGAAAGAACCGTAAGCTTTTTTCCACAAATTATTAACCACCGTGAGCTTGAGCAAGTCACTTCGCCTCTCTGAGCAGCATTATACCCAGCTAATTTTAATGCCTGTAAAGTTTCCCAGGTGGACTGTAAATGTCTTGAGGGTAGGAAAAGTGTCGTGCACCGCGTTGTCGGCTTCTCACGTCCGGGACTGGCGGCTCCCCTCGACCAGGACTGAGGGCTCCTTTGTGCTGTTGCGGCCTGGGGACCTGGGAGCTTGTTCAGGTCACCCCGGCTATGAGCACACCAGCCCCCAAGCCGCCAGAACTCCTTGGCTCTGACATAAACAAAGCCAGGATCAGTGTCTGGCTTTCCGAAGGAGAATGGCCGTAACTCAGAATTAATCTTGGGGAGGCCAGCCTCATCCCCCTGCGTCCTTGGGGTTTGACTCGACTTCCCTTGGGCCAGCTTGAGCTTCTGCTGGACTCTGGCTCCATCTGGAGCTTAAACAGCACTTGTCTTCTAGGTGTTCCCAGAAAGCATCATGGTTTCTTGCCCAGATTTAGCTCATTCTTTCCAAATCAAATTCAAGACCTACCTAATGCCCGATCCCACAAGCAACAGGTGCTGTTCTTTCTTTCACTACATCGTTGCTCATGCTTCAGTTGTTTAATTCAGTCCCGTCAAGACTTAAGATGTTGGTTCTTTCCCATTCGGTTGTATTGCTGTTTCTGTTACCATTTGAGGTTTTGCTTTAGTTACTAGTGATTCTGAGGAGATGGTACGTTTTGGGGGTTTCTGATGTGTTGAAAGTGCTTTTTCTTCCTTAATTCTGAATAAGTAAAGAATTTTGTGTTTACTTGTGTTTGGGTTGTGTTTCTCGGAAACCTGTTTTCTCCTGCAGCCTTTGTTTTACATGCTTAATGAAGCTAATAATATTGTGCTTATTTAGCATTTTGATGATTAATTTTCCAGTACGTTGAGACAGTTGTTTACAGTTTTGTAGTTAAAGCTGAAGAATAGCTGATGTTACATCTATCATAAGTGCAGACGACAGGTGAAAATCACAAGTACATTATACACACAGCATAGTTTAAGGTGGCAACTTTCTTTTTAACTCAAAGAGGAAACTTATGGCACCAGAATGTGGAGCTACTTCCCTCTTGGTCCTGATAACATTTTCCAGTCACCTTTTTCTTCTGTTCTACAACTTCCTCCATCTAAAGGGGAGGGGCGGGTGCCCCATCTTCTCTCTTCGTTGTCTTCTGCTATGTGCTGTGATAATGCCAGAGTAATCTCCAACATTTTGAAGTTCCGGGTTCCTAATGCCAATATCAGCTGTGTTCATAGTTTACCTTTTTGAAAGATATTTATTTCTCTATTTGTTTCACTGCCCCAGGTCTTAGTTGTAGCTTGCAAACTCTTAGTTGTGGCATGTGGGGTCTAGTCCCCTGACCAGGAATCGAACCCAGGGCCCCAGAGTGTTAGCCACTGGACCACCAGGGCAATCCCCATAATTTGTCTTGATCTTGTGCTTGTGGTCAAAACAGCCAAGTGCCATTCCCCTGAGAACAGATCCGACAGTCCTCATGGTGCCCCAGACCAAGTTACTGGATTCCGGTGGTCCTTCTGATTGAATCGGGAGTTGACCTGATGGTTGAGTACAAAACTCTAGACTCAGTGAGGTCTGGGATCGGCAAAATCATGAAGCTGGGGAGGAGTCCCTTGGCTGCGTTTTCCTCTTCCCCACGCTCCTGGCCGCGTTGCCCCTTCCTGCCGCCACCCCGGTAGGGCCGCTCCCGCCACCAGCCAGAGCAAGCCCAGTCAAGGTGGCATCAGCGGGGGGCCTGCTCTAGCACGTGGCATGTGGTGTAGACTCCGCCCAGGCCCCGGAGTGGGAAAGGAGCTCTCTGTGCGCTGCTGAAGGACATGGCTGAAGGAGGCCCAGCCCGCCTGCTCTTCGCTGGCCATGCTGGGACCTTGAGGGGCTGGCTGCCTTGGTTGTGGTTCCGGGTGGCCCAGCCCTGTCTTCTCCCCTCTCCCAACTGGCTGATCTTCAGTTGCTGCCAACATAGCCCAGGTTCAGCATCTCGACCCAGAGGAAGAGAGCCAGCAGGACAGCATTTCAGGCGTCACTCACCAGAGTTGCTGGGTTTTGTTTTTGTTTTTGTTTTATCAAAGTCCTCAGGTGTTCCTCCATGCATCAGGGCTGACTGGTCCTCTGCTTCTTAAGCATCTGTGTAGTTTGACCTTCATCCTTCTTTTCAGGTAGTAGGTGTGATAACCTGGGTTCTAAAGGTGGGGAGGGTGAGGCGGATGAGAAGTAAGTGTAACATCAGCTCGGGACCCGACTAGGGGCTGCGGTTTGGTCAGCCTGTCACCCGCCCATCACAGCCGTCCCTGGGGGGTCAACCCCAAACTTAGCCTGCCTAGTGTTTCCCCCTCCTTGGGGCTTATTAGAATGTGCACGGCCATTTTCATAATATATATATTTTATAGAAGTACAGTTGACTCACAGTGTTTCAGATGCACAGCAACATGAATCAGTTATACATATACACATATACTATTGTGGGGGTGGGAGGCTTACACAGTGGCTCACGTGGTAAAGAAACTGCCTGCAATGCAGGAGGCATGGGTTCGATCCCTGGGTTGGGAAGATCCCCTGAAGAAGGGAACCCACTCCAGTATTCTTGCTTGGAGAATCCCATGGACAGAGGGGCCTGGTGGGCTATAGTCCATGGGGTCTCAAAAGAGTCAGACGCACCTTAGCGTCTAAACCACCACCATATTATTTTTCAGATTATTCTCCATTATAGGTTCTTAGAAGATACTGACTGTAGGTTTATTTCAGTATGGCCAACCTGAAAATTGAACTGTCGAAGCTGGACAGCGAGGCGTGGCCTGGGACGCTGGACATAGAGAAGGAGAAGCTGATGCTGATCCACGAGAAGGAAGAGCTTCTGAAAGAGCTGCAGTTCGTCACCCCGCAGAGGCGCACGCAGGACGAGCTGGAGAGCCTGGAGGCCGAGAGGCAGCGGCTAGAGGAGGAGCTGCTGGCTGTGAGGGGCACGCCCAGCCGGGCCCTGGCCGAGAGGTGCGTCCCCGCCCAGGGCCCCGGGCCGTCCTCCATGGTCCGGGAATCTCAAACGCACCTGCCCTTGGTGGACCGAGAGCCAGCACAGAAGGACATCCCCCCAATAGAGCAGTAAAGCACACTCTCCTTAGGCCCCGTGGTTCCTCCGCGATTATTGAGAACGTGAAAATGCCTGAGACAGATGTTGAATAAGTAAGGAATGTTGACAGAAAACCAGGAATGCAGTCTGATAAAAGTGGCTGTAAACTATCGCACTCTGATAAGAGAGATTATCTGGACTGTTAGAGCAGCCCAAAGCTTCCTCCTCTGGCCTTTATTACTCACAAGAATGCAAAAGTTGATTGTTTTTCAGTTCACAAGGAAAAGACGTCTTGCTCCCTTTGATATTTCACCAGGTCACAAGACGCTCACTTGGACTTTGTCAGTTGAAACCCTCATCTGAAGCAGGTGGAAAATAGAAAGGAAAATACTTTAAGCCATTTTTAGATCTTCCTGTGGGAAGATGTAAATTGATCATTTGATCTTAAAAAAAAATGCAGTTCTGTAAACAGATCAGCTGCACTCTCAGGCTGGGGGACCCGTAAGTGCGGGTTTGCCATGAGGCCATCGCCCGCCCTGGGGTCCAGGCCGTGCTGACAGATGCCCAGACCCGTTTCCCTGTCTCAACCATAGGCCAAGTAGCCCTTTAGAACTCCACCCTGCACCCATCATTTAGGCCCACAGGGAAGGAGCAGAATAAAGGGTAAGAAACTCACATTTGCATATTTTCAGGTAACCTGAAAGTAAGTTTAAAATCCCCAGCCATAATCCAGTCACTTTTGTTTTTCTCTCTTTTTTTTTTTAAACTTCTTGGCTTCTTGCATGCCTTGTCCTCTATACGCGTTTAAGGTTGTGTGTCGACATAACACCAAAGCGTTTGAGAAGCAGAGTGCAGAGTGGTGGAGAAGGTGGGGGTGATGGGCAGGGAAGAGCGCCTCTGGCATTCCTAGTCATGCGTTAGCGTGGGCACCTGTTTAACCGTGACCGTGTCGGGAGCGTCGGCCTCCGTGAGTTAAGGTGCTGACGGAGGTGACTCGTGGCTGCAGCGTCACAGCTTTCAGGAGTGTGAGAAAATACTCGAGGGGACCCTTTACAGATGACGGCCTTCCACCGTCACCCCCCTGCATCTGCTCCCCTCCCGCGCTGGCGTCTCTAGTCTCGTGAGCTGCAGGCTCAGGCTGCAGGCAAGTGTGAGCCTGGCTGGCCAGGTAGGGATCCACCTGAGCAAGACCAAAAGGAGCAAAATGTAAGGGTCAGAAGGCAGACTTCAGTTGTTTCCCTGAATTGCTCTGATGCTCTTGAGTGTCTGTGTCTGTGTCTCTTAAATTTCAAGATTTAAGAGATTCTCGGGTGAGATTCTGGGTCGTTACTGACTTGAGGTCTCCGCAGGAGCCCACAGAACTCACATGAATTTTCAGCCGGCGGCTGAGCCCCCAGAATCCCCCAGCCCCCGTCCTTGAGGCGTCACGGACTCTCAGGACCAAGGAGATCAAGCTCGCCCCCTAGTGGTCGTAAAGCGCATCCGGCGGAGTAACGCTCCGTGTGACCCATCTCCCGCAAAGAGAAACGGCTCTCAAATGAGAAAAGCCTTCCTATGCATCTTCCTGTCCTTTCCTTACAGTTACTGAAATTCCTTAAACCCCGCGCTTTCCTCCAGCTGCTAAGATCTTAACATTGCTCCTTCTTTTTTCGTAACTCTTAGAGGTTTTGCCTTATGTCTTGTCAAGATGTCTTCATTCTCTCTTAATTATATGAATATTTTTGCCACTGGTTCTGAAAAAAAAGGGCTTCCCTTGTGGCTCAGCTGGTACAGAATCCACCTGCAATGTGGGAGACCTGGGTTCAATCCCTGGGTCAGGAAGATCCCCTGGAGAAGGGAATGGCTACCCACTCCAATATTGTGGCCTGGAGAATTCCATGGGCTATACAGTCCATGGAATCACAAAGAATCAGATACGACTGAGCAACTTTCACTTCATTCACTGAAAAAAAAATTTGTAGCAAGTGGGAGCTGGTATGAATGTATTTTTGGTTTTTGTTTTTTTTTTAATGGAAAAGGAATTTGTTCCTTCTGTGGATAATGTGTGCCTTCCCCCTGGGGACACTGGGGCAGAGGTGAGAGGTATGACAAGCTGTGGTGTGGAGCCGTGGGCCCATGGGAGGGCTCCTTCGGGGCCAGATGGAAGAGATCTTTCTCGCTCAGGAGGACCACCAGCCGGGGCTGGAAAAGGGTGAGGGGAGACAGGGCTGACGTCTGAACAGCATCTTGGGCCCTACCACAGAGAAAGGGGGAGAGGCCATTTTCCAGGAAGGAGACCAGGAACCAGCTCCCACCGGGAGAGGCTCTGATCCCATCAAAGACAGGATGTGGGGCGCTTGACCAAGGACAGTGACAGCCGCACCCACCTGCCAGGGCTTCTGTGACTCCTGGGGCCTTCGTTAAGCTTCTCTCAGTGACCTGTTACCTAAACACCTGCTGGACGGGGCCTGGGGAGGGGGTCCCGGGCTCTCCAGGCACCCTGGGTGGAATGGGGAGAAAGAGCTGGGGCCTGCCCTCCGAGAGCTTAGGGTCCAGTGGCGGGACACAGGTCAGGCCTCGGGTTCAAGGGAACCAGAAAGGGTCCAGGAGAGCAGCACCTGAGCCATCATCAGAGGGAGACACGGGGACCATTAAGTATGACTGACAAGGGCAGAAAGCTTCAAATTTAAATTGCGGCATGAAACACACTGTCACATTGAAGCCTCTCAGTTCAGGTCAGTTGCTCAGTCGCATCCGACTCTGTGACCCCATGGACTGCAGCACGCCAGGCCTCCCTGTCCATCACCAAGTCCTGGAGTTCACCCAAACATGCCCATCGAGTCAGTGATGCCATCCGACCATCTCATCCTCTGTCGTCCCCTTCTCCCGCCTTCAGTCTTTCCCAGCATCAGGGTCTTTTCAAATGAGTCAGCTCTTCGCATCAGGTGGCCAAAGGATTGGAGTTTCAGCTTCAACATCAGTCCTTCCAATGAATATTCAGGACTGATTTCCTTTAGGATGGACTAGCTGGATCTCCTTGCTGAGTCTTTTCCAACACCACATTTCAAAAGCATCAATTCTTCAGTGCTCAGCTTTCTTTGTAGTCCAACTCTCACATCCAAACATGACTACTGGAAAAACCATATCTTTGACTAGATGGACCTTTGTTTGCAAAGTAATGTCTCTCTTTTTAACACACCAGAAAACCTTCATGTATGTGTGACAGTTTTAAAACTTACCTCAAAAGTACTGCTTCTGTATCAGGTAGATTGAAGGACTTTCTCCAGACGTTTGTGTACCTTCTAACTCAGTTCATCTACTTTGAATTAATATTTTTCCTTGTTTTTGTTTATATTTAAGAGATTTTTTTTTTAAAAAGGGACCGTACTCCTTTTCAAAATACACCTGTGAAAGCTGTGAATTAAGAATTTATCACCCTTTGAAGTACTAAACAAAATGACAAGAGTTACTTTTTTTTTTTTAAATTTTAACATAGAGTGAAATTGTGTTGGTAGCACATCAAAGGATAGATATCTATAAATAAAATATGGGCATGTTTCCTTGCTGCCTAAAACGTACATAGCATTTCAAAGAGGTTGAAAAATTAGGGAAGTTTTCTTTCTCTGCAAAGAAAAGTAGCTAATTTTGTATCGGCACTTTGCAGGGTGTGCTGAAGCTCTGAACATAGGAGATTGGTTTTGATGTCTGTGGAGTTCTTTCACACACGTGGCTGGCTCTGTTTGACCCTTGCACAGCCTTAGCAGGTGGACACGGCAGGATTATAATCACCATTTTACAGATGAGGAAGTCAGGAGCCACAGTTAGGTGACTTACCATCAGGACACGCCAGTAAGCAGCCCACCCCAGAACCGAAATTGTGGTTTCCTGGGTCTCCTGCTCTTTTCAGTGATGTCTAAAGACCCAGATGTAGACAGTATGCTTGATGTATTTTTTAAATGGCTTACTCAAGTACACAATTTCATAATACTTGGATTTTTTTTTTCAATCTCCTAAAAACTTGTTCAGCTGAATGTGGATTAAATTTCATGAAAATCCAGTCACAGGTGATGAGAGGTGCTGTTGATGGAAATCACTTTTATGTCTTTTGCTTGCTCAAAGGGTTAAGCCAAGATTAGCTCACATTGGCAATATGGACACTGGACTAATTTGCTTCTTAATCACCAGATTTTTCATCAAAATGAGATTGGAATTCTTGTCACTGAATATAATTTCGGAACAGTCCTTACCAAATTCCATGCTCAGATGATCTTTCCTAATTCCTCTTATTTCCTAATTCCTGTTACTGTTGTCAGATGTTTTAGTAACGGAAGCGGAAGTCACAAGCCTGCAGAAGGATCCTTAATCTTTGCTCATCTCCTTTGTTTTCTTTTCCTCCCCACTGTCTTTCCCTAATTTGTGAGTGTGAGGTTTTTTTACTCATTTAAGAGAATCTTAGAATACCAGAATTCTACAAGTTCCAGAACACTGGCCATGTGGACATCTCTCCGCCTTCACTCAGTGGCTGCGGGTGGCTCTGACCACTTTCCTTCTGATGGGTGGTTCTGTGTTCTCTGTGTTGAGTTCATTTGGATTTCACAAGGGAAAATAATAAGAATCTTTTTATTTTCCCTTCAGTTTCTATGCTTATCATAGTTATGTTGAAAATAAATTTATTTCTCTCCTTTTTTTTTTTTTGTCTAGATTGAAATTGGAAGAGCGAAGGAAAGAGCTGCTACAGAAACTTGAAGAAACTACTAAATTAACTACATATTTGCATTCACAACTTAAAAAGTAAGTCTGTTTGGTTCTCGAAGGGAAAATTTTTCTTGGCTACCTACAGGCATGTTGCAGTTCTGCTTGTTACCTCTTTATTTTTGATGACTTAAAAGTGAGAAAGTAGTTACACTAGTACAGTTAAAACCTGGAAGACCAGATTCAAAGTTGAAGAGATTTGTTTGTTTGCTTTCCTGAACCCCAGGATCTCGTTTAGAAGCTGTTTGCAATGTGTTGGGAAGAAGATATATTTGAATGATCAGGACATACTTAGGAAAATTACACATTTCTCCACATCATCCCTTCTTTTAGAAAGGGAGATTTGCCCTAAAATAGCCCCACATTCACTTCCAAAATATACACAGAAAGAGGAAGAAGGGGAGTGAGCCTAGCAGCCTGTGTCTTTAGAAGCTGGCTTTTTCCTCTCTCACAATAAAATATTTCATTCTTTAAGTAAAGTCACAGCATTAACCCTTCATACTGTTTACTCCACACACACACTTTTATATATTTTTAGTTGCACAGTTGCTTCTGGATATTTATGCAGATAGATTTATCAACAGATGTTTGATCGCTTTTTAAAATTTTTTGTAAACTTTTACATGAGGAGGATGATTTTTGGTAAGGGTAGGATTGCTCCTTAAAGAGTCTTTAGAGAGCCAGGTTGGAAACGTTCAAGACTAGGCATGGAAATGTGTGGTGTGGCTGCTGGTGCCCTTTCCCCGGTCGTGACCTTGATCTTTGGCATCACTGGGTTCCTTCCCTCTCTGCCGAAGGAGCCAGCAGGGGCTTCCATCCACATCATCGAAGTTTCTTGTTTTGCTTTTGTTTTTTAAGTTTTATTTACTTGTTTATTTTGGCAGTGCTGGCTTTCCGTCGCCGTGTGGGCTTTCCTCCTGCTGTGGCGAGCAGGGGCCCTCTTTAGCTGCCGTGCTTGGGCTGCTCGTGGCAGTGGTGTCTCTTGTCGCTGAGCACAGGCTCCAGGGTGCCGGGCGTCCCTAGCTGCAGCTCCCAGGCTCCTTAGCTGTGGTGCCCTGGCTGCGCGGCTGCTCAGCGAGCAGGGTCTCCGCCCCCAAGCCGCCAGGGAAGCCCGTGTCCAGGCTCTCACTGTGTGCCTTCCTCTCCCAGCCTCTCCGCCAGCACGCTGTCCGTGTCCTCCGGGAGCAGCCTGGGCTCCCTGGCCTCCAGCCGGGGGTCCCTGAACACATCCAGCAGAGGGTCGCTCAACTCCCTCAGCTCCAGCGAGCTCTACTACACCAGCCAGGGCGACCAGCTGGACGCGGATTATCAGTACAAACTGGACTTCCTCCTGCAGGAGAAAGGCGGCTACATGCCTTCCGGCCCCATCACCACCATCCACGAACACGAGGTGGCCAAGTCCCCCAGCCAGCCTGGCCAGAGCGGGCCTGGGGGAGCGGCGGCCGCAGCCCTAGGCCACCCCGCCCCCCTGGCCGAGGCCCCGAAGTCCGTGACGTCCCTGTCCTCGAGGTCCTCCCTGTCTTCCCTGTCCCCACCTGGCTCTCCCTTGGTCTTGGAAGGCGCGTTCCCCTTGTCTCCGCACGACGGCCCCCTCCACCAGTTCTCTGCTGACTTCGAGGACTGCGCGCTGAGCGGCCACTTTGCAGACATCAGCCTCAGAGAGCATCAGCTGCTGCTGGACCCTGACCCGGGAGGAGTGCCCCCGTCTCTGCTGGACGAGAACAAGGAGCTTGGCGAGTGTGCTCAGGAGCCACTGTACGACGGGCCCGCAGGACACAGAGACCCCGCTCTAAACTGCCCCCGCCAAACCTCTTCAGCGATAAGGGGAGGTTACTTTTTCTGTGGGAGCAAGTATTGGTACACATCCCCCTTCTCTTTCTGCTGCTCTTTTTTCATTTTGGCTTTATTTGGGAAAGAATGTTTATTGCTATAACTTGCACAGTATTTTTTTTCTCATCAAATATAAATCGCCTTCCGCATTTAATAGATTTAACCATTAAATGTCCATTATGTCGCCTGGAACCCTGCTGTGTCCTGCAACTTCCTGGGGACATACTTTGTGAACATTCTTCAGGCTTCCAGATAAGGGTCTGTTTCTGAAATAGTGAGATGGGGAAGAGGACTTTTTTTTTTTTCAAAGTTGGCCTAAAACAGATTCAAACCAAGGCAATTAGCATAGCAGCTAATTAGTACCAAGGTTCAGTGTTTAGATTGCTATGGGAATTCTCTATAAATACAGTTTCTGTTGCATGCCAGACTCTGCCTTTCTACGGAGAGTTAATTTGGAGAAAGTGGTCCCAATCTGCGGTGTCACCCTGCCACCTTCTGGCTGTAGAGCTAGTTGCTGTGGGGTTGAGTTCCCACTCCTGCCTCTGAGCTCAGAGAGGCAGAAACAAGGGGAGTCTACTACGCTTTAATTGCTTGCCTTTGCGAGGCCGGGGCTTTTAGTACAGCAGATGTGGTTGTAAAGATCCCGGGATGGCGTGCACCTTGGTTGGCAGGTGGTCACAGCTGTGGTCCGAGGAGCCCGCCCTGAGCACGATAAGAAAGAGACTCCAGCGCCCGGGGTGCAGACAGAGATGCTGGGTGGTTCGTGTGCCGCTCACCCGGCAGGTGCCAAAACTGCAAGTGACGTGTTGACTGAAATAATTAGCCGCAAAGAAAGGGAGCACTGAAGCAGTGTTTACAGGATGGCTCCAGCAAAGCAGAGACCTGCTGCGGGGCCTCGTGCCTGCCCCCAGGAAGGCGTGTGGTGTGTGGCACTGGGGCCCGCCACCCCCTGGAGCCAGCCCAACTGCACTTGCATCTCAGGGGCCCCTCAGTTCCAGCAAGCACATTGCCCCATCTCTCAGGCTCATTAGTTCCTCACCTGCAAGGTGGGGGCCACACAGTATCGACCTCGTGGGATGCCGGGAAGGTTGATGCTCTCAAAATGCCTCAGGAGCATCAGCCATGCCTGGTGCTCAGTGTGCAGCTCACGGGAGTTAATATCACCCCTGTAACATGGAGCAATGCAAACTCTGCCAAACCCAGTTCCTACCACAAACCACTGACATCTACGAAGGGAAGATAAAGCAAGAGAGAGGGAAGAAAGAAGAGTGGGCTTTGTGCCTTTCTCCTGTGCTCTGGGCCTGAAGGACCCCAGTTCCCGAGCATTTCGTCCTGTCCCTGCTGGATGGCGGAAATCAAGAATACCTCCGAAGTCCTTCTGCAGTCAGTCTCTGTCAGGCTGCTGGGGTTATTCCTGGGGGTAATCAATAAATCATGTCATCACCTTCACCACTCGTGAAGGAGGGGTGGGCGGAGAGAAGGCACTCCATCATCAAGGAAGAAGCGTTCCCCCTGCCAGAAGTAAAAAGGGAAAGGCAGCAATCAATCCAGAATCTAGAGCCTCAAGACTTAAACATCTTAACAAGATGTAAAGTCACGACTCAGAAGGGGGGAGAAATGCATACCAGTGTGGATCCCCGCTCTCTGCCGGGCTCTCCACTGGCCAAGGATGAAAGCGCACCATAGGCTTGCGGCTTATTACACGGGAGCGCAGCTTCAGACGAGGCTGCCGGCTCTCCGCAGGACACCCAGCCATGAATATGAGTCAGAGATAAAAGTTAACTGGGAGTCAGTGAGGATTCAGTAACTCACAGTTTTTAATGGTATTTAGCCAGTGAGGAATTCTGTAAGTCAAAGATGTTTCCCCTTTAACTTCTATTAGAGCAGCAGCTGGGGAGATGGCGACTGGAGAGATATTTCTTCCATCAAGTGCCAGAAGCTGTTATAGAAACTTCTCCAACACTTGAGGGAGGCAGACAGCTTCTTAGCCCGACCGCGGCATCTGTAGTGATCACCGAGACAAGGGAGGCAGGGGACCCAGGAGAGTGTGTGCCACTGATCCCTCCCCATAAAACATCCCGGGACAGGGGAACACCAGATTCTTTCCCAAATAATGACCAAAATAACAAGCATCCCAGGATTTTGTAAGTCATAGCGCCTGGAATCATCCACTTCTGTTGATTTGAATAGTAACATCCTTGATTCTCAGTGGAAATTTTATTTGAGTTTCTCAGAACCAAATCATGTGTGTGTGTGTGCGCATGCGTGTGTGTGTGCATGTGCATGCTTGCGCATGTGTGTGCATGCATGCGTGTGTGTGCACGTGTGCGTGTGTGTGTTAGACTTAACTTTTCCTAAGAAGAATTCCTAATGGTTGCTGTCACTCTCCCCTCCCTAGATGTTGAAAAATCGTTACCAAAAAGAAGAGGAATCCACTTGCTGGGGGAGAAGACCGCCTGCGTGTCGGCTGCGGTCTCGGATGAGTCGGTGGCTGGGGACAGCGGGGTCTACGAAGCATTTGTGAAACAGTAAGGACCCAGCCCGAGTGGCTGCTGCCCGCGAGTGGGTGACCAGCTGGGAGGGCCCTGCCCTCCGTCCACTCGCTGCAGCAGGAAGGGCCGTGGGCACTGAAGCAGGGGCAGGCCTGAGAAGGGCAGGGGCAGGCCTGAGAAGGGCAGGGGTGCCGACAGCATCCCTCTGGCAGGGAAGTGAGGAGCAGGTGGATGTGCTCATCAGCTGAACCTCTTAGAGACATAAATGCACTTTTTAAATTCTATGTCTTTATTTGTGTCAGGTCTAGGTGGCAGCACAGGGCCTCTCCACTGTGGTTTGTGACCTTCTCCAGCTTCGGCGCCCAGACTTCCATGTGGCTGTGGCGCAAGGGCATAGTTTCCCTGAAGCGTGTTGATCTGAGTTCTCAGACCAGGGGTCACAGCCGTGTCCCCTGCACACTGGACCACCAGGGAAATCCCCCAAGCTTGATTTGCTGGGCACGCCACAGCGGCCGCCCAGTGCCCATTTGGCGCATGGAGCGTCTTGTGTGTGCAGTTCTTGGGCAGCCCAGTCCAGGGTGCAGCACGTCCCAGGAGCCATGGGAAAGCCAGCCGCCAGGCAGGCCTCCCCCTCGGAGCCCAGGTGCAAAGTCCTCCTGGCGAGGGGAAGCCAGATTTGAAAGCACGAGCTTGCATTGGGGTCAGGCCCACAGGCCCGTCCAGGAGTGCCGTTAGTTCAGACTTTTGTTCAGAATCGGTTAGGGGCAACCGTTCCCAGGTGGCAGTAGTGGTGAAGAGCCCGCCTGCCAATGCAGGGAGACGTAGGAGACGTGGACTCGATCCCTGGGTCGGGAAGATCCCCTGG